>JAAAKG020132277.1:0-14557 GCA_010014905.2 Druon quercuslanigerum
AAAGCATTTTTCAAACCAAAAATATTAATTTGAACCTAAAATGAAACAGTTACATTATAAGATAAAAAGTATATAAATTTTAATCCAAAAAAATAAATAATTTTCAACAAAATAGTTATATTTTCAATCAAAGAAATAATTCTTCAACTAGAGTAGTTAAATTTTCAGTAAAAAAGAATTAATTTTTAACCAAACAAAGGCATTTCTAATTGAAAAATATTAATTTTAATCAAAAACAAAACATTTATATTTTTAGTTGAAACTAAGAAAATTTTAAACCAAAAAAGAACGAATGTTAAGAAAATAGTTACAATTCAAACAAAGAAATACATTTTTCACAAAGATAATGAATCTTCAACTAGAATAGTCAAATCTTCAGCATAAAAAATTAATTTTTAACCAAAAAAAGGCAATTTAAAAAGAAAAATATCAATTTCAACCATTATTGAAACAGTTATATTTTGAGATAAAAAATATATAAATTTTAAAACTAAAAAAAATTTTAACCCAAAAAAAGAACAAATAGTCAAATCTTCAATTAAAAAAATTAATTTTTAAATGAAAAAAGTTATTTTTAAAATTAAAAATAATAATTTGAACCATAAATGAAACAGTTATATTTTGTGATAAAAAATATAAATTTTAAAGAAAAGAAAGAATTACTTTCCAACAAAATAGTTATATTTTTATTCAAAGAAATGAATCTTTAACTAAAATAGTCAAATAATCAGTTTAAAAAATTAATTTTTAACCAAAAAAAGTCAATTTAAAATAAAAAATATCAATTTCAACCATAAATGAAACATTTATATTTTGAGCTTCTTTTGAGTTACATTTTCAACCAAACAAATTAATTTGCAACTACAATAATTCATATTTAACTAAAATAGTAAAATTTTTTATTTAAAAAATTAGTTTTCAACCAAAATACTAAAATTTATAAGTTAAAAAATTAATTTTTAACCAAAAAACGACTTTTTACCTAAAAAAATATACATTTTAACCAAAAATAAAAACTTTTATATTTTTATAGTTACATTTTTAACCAAAGAAATGAATTTTCAACTAAAATAATAAATCTTGAACTAAAATAGTTAAATCTAAAATTTGAAAAGTTAAAGTTCAAACAAAAAAAGAAATTTTGAAAATTAAAAATAATAATTTAAACCATTAATGAAACAGTTATATTTTGAAATAAAAAATATATAAATTTTAAACAAAAGAAATAATTAATTTTCCACAAAATAGTTACATTTTCAATTAAAGATGTGAATTTTTAACTAAAATAATTAATCTTTTACTGAAATACGAAAATTTTTAATTTAAAAAATCAATTTTTAACCCAAATAGTAAAATTTTTAATTAAGAAAAGTTAATTTTCAACCAAAAAACGCCTTTTTCAGTAAAAAATATAAATGGTAAACAATAATAAAATATTTATATCTTGAGTTAAAAGTAAAAAAATTTTACATTAAAAACGAACGAATTTTCAACTGACTACTTACATTTTCAAAGAAAGAAATGAATTTTCAAACCAAAAATATTAATTTGAACAATTAATGAAGCAGTTATATTTTTGCATAAAAGAATATAAATTTTAAAACAATGAAATAATTAAAATTCAAAAAAACAGTTATATTTTCAACCAAAGAATTGAATTTTCAACAAGAATTAATTAGTTATTAATTATTATTAATTAAAAATAAAATAAAATTATATAAATAAATAAATAACATAAAAAAATATAATATAATATAATAATAATGAGTAATAAATAAATTAAATGAAAATAAAATTATTATTAATTAATCTTCATCAAGAATAGTGAAATCTTCAGTCAAAAAAATTAATTTTTGACCAAAAAACGAATTTTTTAATAAAAATAACAGTTTAGACCATAAATGAAACATTTATATTTTGAGTTAAAACTAACCAAATTTTAAGCCAAAAAAAAGATTTTTCAGCAAAATAGTGAAATATTTAATTTAAAAAATTAGGTTTTTAGGAAAAAAAGGCATTTTTAAAATTAAAAATAATAATTTCAATTGTAAATGAAACAGTAATATTTTGATATTGAAAATATATAAATTTTAACCCCCCCCCCCCCCAAAAAAATGATTTGTAACAAAATAGTTACATTTCCAACCAAAGAAATTAATTTTAAACAAAAATAATGAATCTTCAACTAAAATAGTCAAATCTTCAGTTAATAAAATTAATTTTTGACCAAAAATTTTTTAATGAAAAATAACAATTTCAACCATAAATGAAGCATTTATATTTTGAGTTAGAACTAACAATATTTTAAACCAAAAAAAGAAGGAATTTTCAGAAAAAATAATGAATCTTCAACTAGAATAGTCAAATCTTCAGTTTAAGAAATTAATTTTTAACCAAAAAAACGCCTTTTTAACTGAAAAATATAAATTTTAACCAAAAATGAAACAATTATATTTTAAAATAAAACTAAGAAAATTTTAAACCAAAAAAGAAAATATTTTCTACAAAACAGTTACATTTTCAACCAAAGAGATAAATTTTTAACTAGAATAGTCAAATCTTCAATTAGAAAATTAATTTTGAATAAATATTGAAATAACAGATATTTCAAACAAAATTTTTTTTTATTTTCATCAAAGAACAATTTAATACAACCGCGAAAGATTAATTTTTAACCAAAAAATTCACCAAAATAGTTGAATTTTCAATCAAGAAAGATTTAAATTGAATTTTCATTCAAGAAAAATTTGTTTCGAATTTTCTGAACCAAAATATAAATTTTCAACGAAACAATGGAATTTTCAATCAAAAAGGATTATATTATCCGAAATGGCGGAAGCAACTTAAAAAATCACTGCACAAAAAGAAAATAAATATATAAATACCAGAACGAAAATTTTCCTGACTAATTTTCCCTGAGTTTTCCGTGACTTTTTTTTGCCTTTTAGGTTTTGCTTGACCTACAGTCATCCTGTAGTGAGTTTCTATAAATTTTAGAAAAAAGAAAAAATCCTAATTATTAGAGTTTTAAGTTTTTGAATTATTGCAAACAAAATTTCGACCCTTAATACCAGAAAAGTATTAATTTTGACTATTTTCAAATTTAATTATTTGAACAGTTTTATTTACAAATTAATTTTATAAACTGATAAAAAATTCTGTTAATTAAAAAAAAATCCTGATGATTTCAGGTTTTTTCTGGCATCTAAAATTTTCCAGTTCAAATTTTCCTTTAAAAAGTTCTTGATAATTTAGCAAGTTTATCAAAATAATTTTTTTTATTCCTTTCTGATAATATTATTGTAATAATCAAACAATTTTTTACATAATTTTTGCTTTGAAAATTGCTGAGGAAAAATAATTAAACAAGCTCGAATTTTCTGAAATTTCCAATTCTTTTTCCACTCAGATTTCAAAGGTTTTTCAGGTAAGTTAGGTAACTAGACGTCCTATTTTATATTATTTTAGAAAAATTTTAATTTTTAATTTTGTAGGTTTTTCTTGAGCTACAATTACCCTGCAGTGAGTTTCTGTAAATTTTTCAAAAAAGAAAATAATCTTAATTATTAAAGTTTTAACTTTTTGAATTATTGCAAACAAAATTTCAACCATTAATACCAGAAAAGTATTAATTTTGACTATTTTCAAATTTAATTATTTGAACAATTTTATTTACAAATCAATTTTAAAAACTAATAAAAAATATTGTTAATTAAAAAAAAATTCCTGATGATTTCAGGTTTTTTTGTGGCATCTAAAATTTTCCAGTTCGAATTTTCCTTAAAAAGTTCTTGATAATTTAGCAAGTTTATCAAAATAATTTTTTATATAATTTTTGCTTTGAAAATTGTTGAGGAAAATTAATTAAACAAGCTCGAATTTCCTGAAATTTTCAAAATTTTCCCAAATTTTCTCAGTGTTTAAAAATTTATTAACTATTTTCAATTTTAAAGGTTTTTCAGGTGAGTAGACGTCCTATTTTATATTCTTTTAGAAAAAATTTAATTTATTAAATTTTCATTGTGAAATAATAACTCGGAAACCCATCTGGACCTTTTTATTTCGTTTAAAATGCACAACCCTGATTATAGCTCAAGAGTACTTGCAAGGTAGATTTTAACGTCAGCACTTGACTGGAATATTAATATAATAGAAGGTAACCAAGAAAATCTGAATTCGCTACTGAATTTTCTTTAATTTTTCGACCCCTTTGTCACATTTCACACTCTTTGCAAATGGAGGTTTGCTAATTATTACTCTTCCTTTGTACGCCAAGCACACCACTTTTAAAATTAATCATCAGTTTAATTAACTACAATATTTTCTGAATAATTTTATTTCTAAGTTTTAAAAATATTTTCTCAATATTCAGGATAATTATTTGTATTCAAATTTTAAAAACATTGTCCCTAATATAAGAAAATTATTTCACAAAAAAATTTCAGAAAAAATTATGAACATTATTGTATATAATTATAATGATTATGGTTATAAAGTCAATAATAATATTTTTGGTAAAAACTCCATAATTTTTAAAGACACTTATTCTTTTTTTTTAATTTTTAATGTTTTGTTAAAGATTTATTTCTTTAAGATTGAAAATTGGCCTTTTTCGAATGAATTTGACTGTGTTTGATAGAAAATTTAAAAAAAAACTATTTGTTTAAAAATAAATTTTGTTTCGTTGAATTTAAAAATTTGCAAATTTAAGTATAAAATTTTTTGGTTAAGAAATATTATTTATTTATTTTTTCGATAATGAATAATTTTTTTAATGAAAATTCAATTACTTGGTTGAATGTTGAACTACTTACTTTAAGATTCATTTTTATTTTAAGAATAATCGTTTTCAGGTAAAAATTATATAATTAGTTTAAATTTTAATTATATTGTTGAAAATGCAAATATTTTTGAAAAATCGTCATTTTTTGTTCAAAATCCGAATCTTTTGTAGAGAATTTATTTTTTTCAGGAATTCAACTGTTTTTTATTAAATGTAAAAATATGTTTTGGTTGAAAATTGAACTATTTTTTTAAAAACTCATATTTTTGGTTGAAAAATTATAATTTTAGTTTAAAAATAATTTCTTTGGTTAAAAATGTTACAAGAGTGTTAAAAATTATCTCTTTTTTAGTTAAAAATTAATTTTGTCAATTGAAAATATAAATATTTCTTTTTAGTTTATAAATTCACTCTTTTTGATTCAAAAGTTGAAAAGAATATTATTTGTTTAAAAATTAAATTATTCTATTGAAAATTCGAAAATTTTTATATATATTAATCTTTTTCGGTTGAAAATTTAACCGTGTTGTTGAAAACTATTTTTTTTTGCTTTTTAGATAGGACGATTAGATTTTCTTTCAATCCTAAAAAATAAGATTAAAAATTAAAACAAAACTTGTGGACAAACGACACAAGAGACGATCAAAATTAAAAGACAAAAATTGTTTGAACAAAAATATCAAAAGTTTGTTATAAAATAAAATAACATTTTATTTACAAAATTTTTTCACCTAAATCACATCTACATTAAATATAAACAAATAAGATTTATGGCAAAACGATACAAGTTGTACTAAAATGTTTAATAATAAATTTTATTTTAATAGAATGCCCATTTTTATTGATTAAAATAAAACAGTAAAAATACTTTTGTTTCAATACTAATGCATATCATGAAGCACGAGATACGTGATGAGAATGTATTCGTTAAAGCTAAAGGAGCTTCAACTAAAGAGAATTCACAATAACCTTTAACAAGCGACCTTTTTTGGTTTATATATCAACTATTATATTTAAAAAAATATGTTTTGGATAAAAATTAAACTGTTTTAGTCTGAGGATTAAGAAATTCCTAATTTAAAATAAAAATATTTTATGTATTTTTTACTTTTTTTTTTAGATTTTAACAATTCAAAGCTTTCTATACAAAACAACTAAATTCCAAATTGTTACTTTTGAATATTTAGATTCAATTTACTCGTCTTATATTAACAGTAAAATATTTCTAAATATTAAATAATTATGTTTTTTCTTAATTAAAAAATGTCAAATTAAATGGGTTAAAAATGGAATAATTTGTGACTAAAACAGTATTTTTCATTTACTACAAGCCTTTAGTTACGAATATATATTATTATTAAGTTATATAACATTAAAAAGGAGATTTGTACTAATATAGTTGAAAAAAACTGATAGAGGTGAACATTATGTAGAAAAGTTTCCATTTTCGACGAAATCGAATGCAAATCACGAGATACGTGATGAGAATCTGTTTGTTAAAGCTCAAAGAGCTTTCACAAAAGAGAATTCACAATAAGCAAATGACAGTTGTTGATGCTTGGACCTTTTATTTTAAGAGGCTTGCGCACAAACGTAGGGTACATTGAAAGACCGAGAGCGCAGCGCGAGAACTAATAGTCGTGCGGCTTAGGCGCGCTCAAGCCTTTTTTGGTTTAGATATCAACTACTATATTTTAAAAATATATTTTTTGGTTAAAAATTAAACTTTTTTGTTTTTTAAACCCTCTTTTTGATTTGTCATTTTAACTATTCCTGATTTAAAATAGAAATATTTTTTGTTTGAAAATTTAACTATTTGGTTAAACTATTTATAAGAACTAGATCATTTGTTCAATTTTTTTACATTATTTAAAATCTTATTTTGTAATAAATTACGTATTGGTTTTAAGAGAAAATTTACTTTCGATCTAACAACAACAACTGCCATAAAAATCAATCTTTTGTTTGAAGATTAATTCTTTTAATTAAAAATTTATTTCTTCTGTTTAGTATTAAACTATTTGTTTAAAAATTCTGTTTTTTTTTTGTTAAAAAATAATTCCTTCAATTGCAAATTTACCTATTCTATTTTTGGTTGAAGATTTGAAGTGATATTATTTTGTAATTGAAATATCAACGATTAAATGTTTTTTGAGCAAATATCTTTTTGGATAAAAATTAGAACATTTTGTAAAAAGTTAAACTTTTTGCTAAAAAATAAACTTTGTTGTTAAAAATTCATATTTTTTTGTGGAAAGTTGGTATTTTTCGGTTAAATTTTACTATTTTTAATTTTTAATTTTAAAGTTTTTATATTCTAAAATTTTGTATTTAATTACATTCATAAATTATAGAGTTCAAAGATTTAGATTAAGTTCCAAAAATATGAATCCACATTAACATTTTTGGAACTATAAATTAAAGAATCAATCAATGAACCTTAAAAAAATTTCAAAATTACATTATTAACTTATTTCAGACTAGAAACATTAGAAATTAATTTATTTTCATTTTAAATAGTTTGAGCATCTTTGAAAAGCTTAAAAATTTCATTTTAAAAACTTGAGAAATTTAGAAGTTGTTTAAAATTTTTTTGATTTCAAAATATTATTGAAATTTTTTCAGAACTTTTAAATAACTTTTAAAATTTATTTTTTCTGCAACTTTAAAAAATGCTGAGCATTAAAAAAAATGTCGTTAAAATTTTTATTTATTAATAACAATTGAACACTTATTATTTTTAGAACAATTGAAAATCCTAGGAAAATTGAAAATTATTTTTTATTTCGAAAAATTTAAGCTTTAAATTAATTTTTAATGTTTTTAAAACTTCTAAATATCTTTTAAGATAACTCAAAATTCTTCTACAAATAATGCGTGTTCAATTATTATTTTTACATGAAAATTTAACAATTTCGCTTAGAAATTAAACATTTTCTTTAAATACAACAATGAAAATTAAAACGTCAGAATTTTAAAAGCTTTTCGTAATTTTAACAATTCAAAGCTTTTTATGTCAAGCAACTAAATTTCAGAATGTTTACTTTTAAATATTTGGCTTTAATTTACTCGTCTTAAATTAACCGTAAAATATTGCTAAATATTAACTAATTGTGTTTCTTCTTAATTAAAAAATATCAAATATTTTTTTCATTATTTTTTATTTACTACAAGCCTTTAATTACGAATATATTATTATTAAGTTATTTTTAAGTTTAAGAAGGTTTATAAAATATCAGTCACACCTTTATATTTTTTTATGACTAAGACTTTCGAATTGAAACAATTACAATCTAGATCCGTGTAAAAAAATTAATTATTTATGTATTTATTTATATTTTCATTTCATAAAATAAAACTGTTTTTATTATTAAAAATTTTAAACTTCAAGTGCTTTTAATTTTTATTTGTTTCATTCTTCAAGACTGCACATTAAAATTCTTAAAATTAAAAGTATACGCTTAAAAATGAAAGCCTAAATTGGAGAATTTTTCAGGTCGCACCTTTAGATTTTTTATGACTAAGACTTTCGAATTGAAACAGTTACAATCTAGATCCGTGTAAAAAAATTAATTATTTATGTATTTATTTATATTTTCATTTCATAAAATAAAACTGTTTTTATTATTAAAAATTTTAAACTTCAAGTGCTTTTAATTTTTATTTGTTTCATTCTTCAAGACTGCACATTAAAATTCTTAAAATTAAAAGTATACGCTTAAAAATGAAAGCCTAAATTGGAGAATTTTTCAGGTCGCACCTTTAGATTTTTCATGACTAAGACTTTCGAAATGAAACGATTACAATCTGGTTGTTTTTAAACTTTGAACGGATTTGGAAACAGTTTATAAAATCAATTATTGTTCAGTTTCTAATAATTAAAGTACAGATCCATTTTAAAAATTAAATATTTATGTATTTTTTTATATTTACAGTTCATAAAATAAAAATGTTTTTTATCAAAATTTTCCAACTTGAAATGCTTTTAATTTTTATTTATTCAGTTTCTAACTTGTCAGTTTCTTCAAGACTGCACTTTAAAATTCCTTAAAATAAAAATATACGCTCAAAAATGAAAACCTAGAATGGAGAATTTTTCAGGTCGCACCCTTAGATTTTTTCATGATTAAGACTTTCGAATTGAAACACGTACAATCTGGAAATTTTTAAACATTGAACGGATTTACAATCTGTTTATCAAATCAATTATTGTTCATTTTATAATACTTAAAATATAGATCCATTTTAAAAATTATTTTTTTTTATATTTACAGTTCATAAAATAAAATATTTTTTTTTCCAAATTTTTTAACTTGAAATGCTTTTAATTTTTATTTATTTAGGTCTTCAAGACTGCACTTTAAAATTCCTTAAAATAAAAATATACGCTCAAAAATGAAAACCTAGAATGGAGAATTTTTCAGGTCGCACCCTTAGGTTTTTTATGACTAAGACTTTCGAAATGAAACAGTTACAATCTGGAAATTTTTGAACTTTGATCAAATTAAAAATCGCTTTATCAAATCAATTACTGTTCAGTTTGTAATACTTAAAGTACAGATCCATTTTCAGAATTAATTATTTATGCATTTATTCATACTTACTGTTCATAAAATAAAACTGGTTTTTATCAAAAAATTTTAACTGCAAATGCTTTTAATTTTTGTTTGTTTAAGTCTTCAAGACTGCACTTTAAAATTCTTTTAGTTAAAAATATTCGCTTAAAAATGAAAAACTAAAATGGAGCATATTTCAGGTCGCACCTTTAGATTTTTTATGACTAAGACTTTCAAATTGAAACAGTTACATGCTGGAAATTTTTAAAATTTGAACGGATTTAGAATCTGTGTATCAAATTAATTATTGTTCCGTTTCTAATACTTAAAGTACAGATTTTTTCAAGTCGCACCTTCACATTTTTTATTAAATATTAGATACATATGGTAATTTCTTTGTTTATTACTTTTCCTAATTGGATTAAACGATTTTGGATTAAAGTTTGAACTGAAAATGTTAATTCTGAAGTAGTTTTTGCTTGTAAGGGATGGCAAATGTAAGTATCTCTTTACCGTTGAATACCGAACAAGGATAATACAGACGTGGTTAAATCGCCGTGAAATTGTCTGCAGCGTTATTACCAGAATCTCGACTGAGCGGCGGAATACTTTTCTACCTTCGAGATAGTTACTAATACATCGCTCCCGACGTACTGGCATCCTTCCAATGACATAAATAATAATTTTTATTGCTTTTTAATAAAATATAGATAAATCAAAAATTGGATAATAAATTTGGCATTTTACATTTTTAATCAAACTTTTTAAACTAATTGAAATAGTGAGATAAAAAAAATTATCTATAGTCTTACAAAAAATTTTCATCGGCATTTATAAACATTGTTGTTTATAATTGAAAATAAAAAATTCATTTATTGGTATTTAAAAGTGTTAAAGCAATTTTCTATAGATTCATTTTAATTTTTGTATTTAATTTAAATCCATGTTCCAGGTATAAAATTTACCTGTGCAATTTTTATTTTAACTTAACGGAAATTTGTTATTTAACAACAAACTTACAACTTTTTGTTGATAAATTTTTTCATGAAAACATTTCTTCTTAGACTTTAAAATTCATTAATAAAGGTCAGAAATCAATGTAAAAAATAACTGTAAATAATTTATTAGAGGGTTTAAGTAACGCAAAATTTTTTAGTAATGTTATAAACAAATTGAATAAAAAAAGTCATTTTTTTCGTGATTTGCAATCATTAGCTAATTTTGACATATAGCTTTTGCATAAAGTATCTCAGATAATAATCTGCGCTTAGTATAAATTAGAAATAGCTAATGATTGCCAATTATTTAAACAATTTTTATAAACAAATGCACATTTTGACCATTTCTTGATGAAAAGGCTTGATTATTTTTGCAGGATCAACTTAAAAGGTTTTTAATAAGACTCTTTGCCATCATAGTTTTCATAGTTACCAAAAAATGTTAATTATTTATACAATTTTTATAAACAAATGCAAACTTTTACAATTTTTTTATGAAAAAGCTTGATTTTTTTCTGCGGAATATTCATAAAATGTTTAGCCTGAGACTCCTTGCTATCATGTTTCTTATAGTAACCAAAAATTTGTATTATGTAAACAATTTTTATAAACAAATGCACATTTTGCTAATTTTTTTGTGAAAAGGTTTGATTTTTTTGCGAAATAAACTTAAAATGTTTACCCTAAGACTCCTTGCTATCATTTTTTTATAGTGACCAACAAATTTTAATTATGTAAACAATTTTTATAAAAAATTCACATTTTGACCATTTTACGATGAAAAGTAAAATAATAATTAGAAGAAAAAAATAATTAGCATTTAAACGATTTTTATAAACAAATACACATTTTGAACATTTTTTTTGAAAAACCTATTTTTTATAGTGACCTCAAATATTATAGCAAGGATTTTTTTGCCGAAAATAAACAAAAATCTAATGACCTATACGCATTTGTTTATAGAAATTTTTTACATAATTAACATTTTTGTATTACTATGAAAAACATAATAGCAAGGCGTCTTAGGAAAAACAATTTAAGTTGAGCTCGCAACAAAAATTAAGAATATTCATAAAAAAATTATCAAAATGGGCATTTGTTTATAAAAATCGTTTCCAAAATTAACAATTTTTTGGTCACTATAAAAAATATGATAGCAACGAGTCTTAGAAAAAACATTTAAAGTTGATTCTGCAAAAAACATAAAGCCTTTTCATGATAAAATGGTGAAATTGTGAATTTGTTTGTAAAAATTGTTTACATTATTAACAATTTTTTATAACTATCAAAAATATAATAGCAAAAAGTCTTAGGCTTATATATTATGATTCCGCAAAAAAATCAAGCCTTTTCTTCCAAAAATGGTCAATATGTGCAATTGTTTATAAAAATTCTTTAAATAATTAACATTTCTTAGTCACTATGAAAACTATAATAGCAAGGAGTCTTAGGAAAAACATTTGATGATGATTCTGCAAAAAGAATCCAGCCTTTTCTTCAAAAAATGAGCAAAATGTGCGTTTGTTTATAAAAATTGTTTAATTAATAAACATTTTTTTGTTAATATAAAAATATAATAGCAAGGAGACTTAGGAAAAACATTCGAAGTTAATTTCGTAAAAAAATCTAGCCTTTTCATCAAAAAATAGTTAAAAAGTGCATTTTTTATGAAAATTGTTTAAATAATTAACAATTTCTTGGTCACTATAAACAATTTGATAGCAACGAGTAATAAAAAAACATTTTAAGTTGATTCCGCAAAAAAACCAAGCCTTTTCATCATAAAATGGTCAAAATGTGCATTTGTTTATAAAAATTGTTTAAATAATTACCATTTTTTGTTCACTATGTAAAATATGATAGCAAAAAGTCTTAAGATTATCATTTTAAGATAATTCCATACAAAAATCAAGCCTTTTTATCCAAAAATGGTCAAAATGTGCGTTTGTTTATAAAAATTGTTTAAATAATTAATACTTCTATGTCACTATAAAAACTATTATAGAAAAGAGTCTTAGGGAAAATATTTTATGATGATTCCTCAAAAAAATCCAGCCTTTTCATCATAAAATGATCAAAATCTGCATTTGTTTATAAAAATTGTTTAAATAATTACCATTTTTTGGTAACTATGTAAAATATAATAGCAAAAAGTCTTAGGCTTATCATTTTAAGATGATTCCGCAAAAAAAATCAAGCCTTTTCATCCAAAAAATGGTCAAAATCTGCATTTGTTTATAAAAATTGTTTAAATAATTACCAATTTTCATCACTATGAAAAATGTAATAGCAAGGAGTCTTAGGAAAAACATTTTAAGTTGATTACGCAAAAAGAATCAAGCCTTTTCGTCAAAAAATGGTCAAAATATGCATTTGTTTATAAAAATTGTTTAAATAATCAACATTTTTTGGTCACTATGAAAAATATGATAGCAAGGAGTCTTAGGGAAACCATTTTAAGTTGATTCTGCATAAAACATCAAACCTTTTCATCAAAAAAAGGACAAAAAGTGCATTTGTTTATATAAATTGTTTAAATAATAAACATTTTTTGGTCACTATAAAAAATATTACAGCAAAAAGTCTTAGGCTTATCATTTTAGGATAATTACGCAAAAATAAAATCAAGCCTTTTCATCATAAAATGGTCAAAATGTAAATTTGTTTATAAAAATTGTTTAAATAATTAACATTTTTCATCACTATGAAAAATTTAATAGCAAGGAGTCTTAGGAAAAACATTTTAAGTTGATTACGCAAAAAGAATCAAGCCTTTTCATCAAGAAATGGTCAAAATGTGCATTTGTTTATAACAATTGTTTAAATAATCGGCAATCATTAGCTATTATTAACTTATTGTAAGCGCCCATTATTATCTAAAATACTTAATACAAAAGCTATGGGTTAAAATTAGCTAAGCATTGCAAATCACGAAAAAATGACTTTTGTTAATTAATTTGTTTATAACATCATTAAAAAAATGTTGGTACTCTAATTCACTAATAAATTATTTTTAGTTAGTTTTTGCATTGATTTATTACCTTTTTATTAAATATTAAAGTCTTAGAAGAAATGGTATTATGGAAAAGTTTATAAACAAAAAGTTGTAAGTTGTGAGATCAATCTTTTTTACTAAAAATTTAACTATTTCATTTTTGGTTAATCGAATTTTTTTTCATTGTAAAATTCATCTTTCTGGTTAAGAGATCAAGTATTTTAGTTAAATATTAGTTAAATAATCTAATTAAATATTATATCATTTTTGTTTAGAATGGATCTCTTTGGTTTAGTATTAACTTTTTAACTGAAAATTTAACTATCCAATTTTGTTTGTAACATGAGATTTTTCAATTAAAATTTGTCCTTTTTGTAGAAATTAATCTTCTTTTTTAAAAATTCATCATTGTAAAGAAAATTCAAGTATTTTATTTAAATATTTATACTTTTATTTCTACATTTATAATTTTAGTTGAGAAATAAATTTTTGTGGCAAATTAATTTTTTTTTAACTGAAAATTTAACTTTTTAATTTTTTATTGATAATTCATCAGTTTATAAAAAAGTGTAGCTTATTTATTAATTATAAATTGTTTGACATTTTTTTTGTTTAAAAATTCTTTTTTTTTTACCGAAAATGTCAATTTCTATTCAACTTTTGGCTAAGAATTGATCTTTTTGTTTACAAATTTATAATGTTTGTTGCAAATTCAAATATTGCAGTTAGATATTTATAATTTTAGTCAAAATGTTATCATTTGTTAAAAATTTTTTCTTTGGAAAGTGATTTTTTTAACTTTAAATTTACAAATTAAATTTTTGGTTGACAAATCATATTTTTTAATTTAAAATTCAACTATTTGGTTGAAAATGGGTCTTTTTTTTTTGACAATTCATGTTTTAGGTCAAAATTGAACTATTCAAGTTGAAGATTCATAATTTTAGTTAAAAATTCATCACTTTGATTAAAAGTGTTGCTATTTTTTGATAATTTATTTAGTAGTAATAAATTGTTTGAAAATTATTTTTCTTTTTAAAATTTTTATTTTTAACTGAAAATGCATCTATTCCAGTTGAAGATTCATCATTTTGGTTGAAAATTTGTTTTTCTTATTTAGTGGAAAACAAATGTTTCTTACTTTATTTTATTTTTATTTTTTTATATTTTATAGTTATTTTATTTATTTATTATATATATTTTATTTAGTTATTATTTATTTTTT
>JAAAKG020132278.1:0-14556 GCA_010014905.2 Druon quercuslanigerum
TTGCATAGTTTGTGCGTAAAATGGAATTTTTGATTTTTCATTATTTTTTGTGCAATAAAAATGTAAATTTTCGATTTTCTCAAAGAAATTCAATAAGTCGTTATAACAATCTTGCAGAGTGTGTAAAGAAACACATATATCTCGTATTGACTTTTCTTCGTATTTTGCGTTGTTTGACTGATAATGCTAGTTTTCGTTTTTTTTTGGAATTTGAAAATACTATAGCTTTTAACATTTCTTTCAATTATTCATGTTGTTTTTTACGAGTAAAACAAAAACTACACGTTCTATCAAACAGTTATTCATAACAAATTTGTAGATCTTTTTTGACTGCATAATTTTTGTTTTTACATCTTTCTTCGTTTCTTGCATAGTTTGACCGCAAAATGGAATATTTTATTTTTTATTTTTTTTCTGTGATCAAAATTTGAATTTTCAATTTTTCGAAGAAGTTGAAAAAGTTATTATGATAATCTTGTAGCGCTTTTAAAAACCAACGTTTTTGCCTCTTGACTTTTTTTGAAACTTCTATAACTCCAGTAATTTTTTTTTTCATCGAAAAAAATAATTGTGATAAATTGTTAGTCTTTTTGAGTACTGATAATAACTGTTCATAGAATTTTCAAATATTCAAAAAAGTGGTCTTAAACATTTTTTAAATGTGCTCACTTTTTGAATTTTTATCCCAAATGTCTGGCTAACGAACTTGACCTTCAATTTGAGACACTAAAAAAGTATACCATAGGCCAATCGAATCTGTTGATTTTTTCGAAAGTAATCGTGCCCACAGCCAGACATACATACATACATGCATACATACATACTTACATACATACATACATAAATACATACATACATACATACATACATACAGACAAATAGACACATTCGTAAAAACCTGTTTTTCGGGTTCAGGGGGTCTCAAAATGTGGACATTTGACAAAAACCGAGGGGGCGGGTCAAATTTTACACAAATCTATTACCTTCTCTAGATGAGAATGTAAAAATAACAGCATGACATAGCAAATTTTTTTTCGATTAGAATCGAAAATGTATAGCCTTCAATTTGAGCCATCCCCGAAAAAATCAGGATAATAGAAAAGCTTCTGGCATATAGTGTTCTGAAAAGCGATATTTCATAATTATTGTACTTTTTTAAATTCTGATAACAAAAGCACATCACTATATCATAGAAAATATTATTTTCTAATGAAAATCTATATACCAATAACTTCAATTCGAGCCATTTTCAAAGAAGCACTGAGCACGAGTTGAAGTGAAAAACGGATTAAAATCAAGTTTTTTAAAAAAGTAAGTTTTTTGGTCTTATTTCAAAAACTAAAAAAGTTACAACTTTTTTTTTTAGAGGAAAGAAGATGCAAAATAAAATTTCACGTCCAGATATAACCTTTAAAAATTTTAAATCCAAAATTCGTTTAAAAGTCTCCAGGGGACTATGATTTCGCACGAGGAAATTCTATACGCCCTTATACGATCCGGCCCCTCAATTACGCTTCACGCTCAGATATTTATACTTTGCATTTTTAATGCTTGAATAAAGCTTTATTAAAAAGATCTCTTTTAGATCGCAGTATTTATGTGTCCTTATATTCTGAATTTTCTGCCTAATTAAGCACAGTTAAAGATTAAGTTTCTCAAAGCTCTGTAGGATTTGAGGTACACATTCTCATCGTAACACGCTTTATCAAGAAGTGATAATTAACAATTTTGTAGATCTTTTTTGGGATCACAATTTCAGTAACTTCATCTTTATTCGTATTATGCATAGTTTGACCACAAAATTAAATCTTTAATTTATCATTTTTTTTGTGCAATAAAAATTTGAATTTTTTATTTTCCAAGAAAATCCATAAAGATGCTATGACAATCTAGTAGCGCATTCAAACAGTAGTGTTTTTCTTCTCTTAGCTTTTTTAAAGCCATTAAGATGAACTGCTTGACTTTCCGAGTACTAAGAATACCCAAACAAAAAATTTTAAATATGAAAGAAATGGTCCCAAAAATTTTGAAAATGCTTAACTTTTTTTAATTATTATCCAATATGGCTAGTTAACGAACTCGTACTTTCTTTTAAGACCTAAAAAAATTGTGCCAAAGATCGATTTAGTTCGTTCATTTTTTCGAGAGTTATCGTTTTTATGCTATCAAAAGATTTTTTTTTTGCTGTACGTTCAAAATATAAACAAAAAATCAGACAAATTTTCCGTATTTTCTAGCCACTGACATAAAAAAAAAGAAAAATGTATCATAACAAATTTTACTTTCTATGTTTAGGCATAAGTAAAAACAAAAGTTTATGTCCGCCTGCATTTTTTCTTTTTAAAAAATACATTTATTTTTACGCAAATTTGACGAAGAATGTACTAGTTTGAACACACATCGAACCGGAAAAAATGTTTGTTCTTTACTCGTCTGGGTATTGTTACACAATCTGAGAGAAATTTGACATGACTCGTTGTTAAAGTGACGTTTGGTATGTTTGGGAAAAAAGCCCGCCAACGGGAAAAAGCCACAAAATCTGATGATGACTCATTCGTGGTCGCCATTTAGCACCAATATGCCCTAATTTGCACAATTCTTGAAAATAATCAGTAATTATTACAAATTCAAAGGAATAAATAAATAAATATATATATATACATATAAATTGTATGTATTAAATTTTTGTTCTGTAATATAAGTTATTCATTGATACTAAATAAAGGTAAATTTTAATTTAGAAAATATATTTGTTATACATTTTTTCCTTGCATGACTTGAAAAGTTATACAAATCATGCACATTCTTATGCATTTTATAATAATTAATTATTCTCATTACAAGAATTGTTATTAATACCCATTTTAAATTGCGCGCCACCTGCGGCCAATCAGCTCGCGTTTCTAACACAAGCGCAGTAGCTCAGGCGTAGAGGGCGCCCACGCCACACATCCCAACTTTGACATGAGTTCTCCGATCTACCGCTCAAGTTGGTCCTGGTTCAGGCATGCAGAGCGGCGTGCGCCGTGCAGTACTCTTTCTTACTTACTGTTACTTATTTAGCACGATCCAAAAAGCTTATTCATGCTTATTTAGTATTCCTAAGGCGTCAGCGCATTACATTTTTGTCGATCCTGTTAGGATAGTTTTAAACGATCTGAACTCTATGGAATCATCTACACCATACTGAGCTATCTAGAAAACGTACCTAGAGAAAGGAAGAAAATATTTCCCCATAAAGACGAAAAGGGACAATTTTACGGCATTCAGAGGAGAACTGCAGATTTCTCTACGAAAAATCCGTCAAAAACGAAAAGTAAGAAACTAGAGTTAAAAATTGTTGGTGAACTTAGTAGCCACTATCCTACGTAAAACTCATGTTTTCTGAAATTCACAACATACTGGGCAAGTAACATACCACTGTAAGTCCTGGAGCACGCAACAAACCGTGGTAAGACTCAGAATCAGAAGGAAGCAGCCAAGCAGAGAACTCACGTGCCAAGCATTGATCCAGTAAACAGCAATCCAGTTGAGTGAGTAACAAGAAGAATTAGTATGAGAAGTGCGCGAAGTGATAAAAGTATTGTACGAAATAGTCAGCTATGTTAAATGGATGACTACGATCTTAAATTTGAACAAAGGTAAATTATTAATCAGACTCGCGACGGAACACACGCTTCTGGTGCGCCCTGCTGGCCTCTTTAAATGAAAAACCTATCTGAAAATTCAAATACTATAGAAATAACCAATTTTTTCAAAACTTTATTATAATTATTTTCAACAATTTTGACTTGTTTTGTTTAGTTATTCTAGAAAAATGTTAGTTTTTTCAGATTTTGAAAATCTAATTTTGTATACAATTATAGTTTTAAAATTTTCTAATTTAATTATGAATTATCAATTTAATTGTAGGCCTTCTGATGGAGTCTTATTGTTAGAAAATCCAAAACTGAGTGATCTTTCGATGTAATTTATTTATAATAATTGTATTTACTTATTCTATTTATTTAAATATTCTCTATATAATACATTATAAAAAGCTTCTAATAAATTTGTCAATAATATATAGTTTTAGAAGAAGAGACTCTTCATCCATTTATATCTCTTCTACGTTATTTTGATAAAGATATTCTATACTATTATTAACTACTACATTTGAAAAGCTATCCACAGTTGGAACATAATTATAATAAATACTTTATCCTTCAATTAAAGACGGCGTCATATTTTCTTTGTATTTTCTCAGATGCCGATTCCTCCGAGTTAGCAAAGTTGGGATCTGTAAAAAAACAATAAAGTTATAAAACATTAACTAAGTTTTTAATAATAATTGTTATTTCAATAAACATACCTTTGGAACTGACACGCTTATGTCTAATGCTTTACGATTATCCAAATAATCTATTTTAACCTGCATGTCTTATGAAGTTTTCGTCACTTGAATAGCCAAGCTTTTTAATTTTCATGACAAAAGTTATTTATAAAATGTATCATGTAATTCACTGGATTATTTTTAAGAAATAAGCTTAAAGCAGCTTACGACTTTTATTATGAAAAACAGGCCATCTTCGAGGTAAAAAAAAACTGTATCAATATAAATAAAAAATAGAGCCTTCGCATTTATATATATTGTTTATTACTCTCCAAACTTCGATTACATAGCCAAAAGTAACAAGAAATAAATTTTAATTTGATAAAAACTGTTCAAATGAGGTAGTCATTTTTAGTTTTGCTCCGTCGAAAATCCTCTGTTTTTATCTAAGACGTTTTTTATTCGTAATCTCTAGACTGATAGATTTAGATTATATTTTTTTTCTTTATTAGGATAGGGTAGTCGCTTAAATTTTATATAAAACATTTTCTGAACTACTACACTACTCTGCCTCATTTTCCCGCAAAAAATTGAAAAGCCATACTTTTGGAAGATAAAAAAATTTTATCTTATAAGAACTAATTTTAATGAAGTAACTAGACTGCATTAGAAATTTAATCATAATAAATCGTAACTAGAACTTTGCTGATAATTAGGAATAGAATTTCGCTGATTATTTTATGATTCTCCATTGCTCGATTCAAAATCATTTTGATTTGGAGATCCCGAATCAGAACCTGAATTTATTCCTGATGAAAACAGACCGGAATTAATAAGACTTTTTCCTGCATGTTGGGTTTCCAGAGAACTTCCAGAAGCTTCTGGCATCCCTTTCGAATCTGCGTTCATTTCTTCTGGGGCAGATTCAATTCCAGAAGTTTGAAAGTCATTTTGATGAACTAAATTTTGAGGCGGAGGAAAATATGATGAAACTGTTGTATGTTCATTTAATACTGGAGGATTTGACGCAGGTGGCATGGATTCTGGAGATGAACGTAGCAATGTTTCAATCAGGTTTTTAATATTCAGATCAGATTGTGATGCTTCCGCGATTTTTTCATTTTTCTTTAAATTGTCCAACTGCTGTTTGAGAGTTTGCTGTTTTAAGAAATATAATTTACCAGCCGTATATGATGCAAGTCGAAGAAATAGCTGCAGAATTTTTTCATTTTGTGGAATCGAATTCGGATCATAGCGGTATGATGATAGGCTAACATGTGGCGACTGCGAATGAATCTGAAAAAATTATAAATGAAAAATTTAATCTCTAAATTATGTTTTGGATCTCAATTATGTGACGTAAAAGAAGTTTGAGAAAAAGCTCTAAAGAAAATGTATTGTTTTTAATTGTAATTAATGTTCCCCTGGAATTCAAATATCTTCTTTCAAATTTGAGTAACGATTGGCATAATGTTACACATTACATTTAAGCATGTTCAACTAACCCGATCGTATTTTTAGGACGTGATGTGCGCACAAAAACCTAAAGGCAATATTTATATATATACAGGGTAAGGCCGTCTACTTTGTAGTCATAAGGAATATGATGATTATAACTTTAGCATGCATTGCAATATATTGTAAATCTGTGGAATACAAAAAGTATGAAATAGGAGACTTTAATTCGGTTTTCAGATCTCCCGCGCTCGAGATCTTGCGCTGATTGGTCAAAGGCTCCGCGACTCAGAAGACGTGCGCAAAGACGTATAACCTAATTATGAAATAAGGTTATGTTCCTCAGGGTTCAACGCGCATTTAAAATAAATAATAAGTTATGAATTTAAAAAATGTCTAACACAACATTAAAAAGAGTTCGCAAATAGTGTATACATTTGTTTTGATATTTAACTTAAAGATTATAAAGATTATTAGCTCAAATCTTTGATGTTAACTCAGTTTCAGATTTCAAAATGTTTCAAAGATTTTAAAATATTTAAAAGGATTTTCAATATCACGTACCAATTTCACAAAGCTTTTAAAGATTTAAAGGATTTTAAATATTTCAAAAAGGGATTTTAAGAAGGTTTTAAAGATTTAAAAAAATTTTTAAATTACAGTACACCAGATTTTAAAGTTTTTACACAAATGTTAAAACATAACTTAAAATTTAAGAATATTTGACTGGAAGTAAAGCGAAACGATTATCATACTGAAAGTTTTAATTCTTCTGGCTTTAAATTTTAATTGCTTGAAATTAAATACTAAGTGATTAAAATTAATTTAATGATTTAATGAGCAGAATTCCCCAAAAAAAATCTAGAATTCAACGACCAAATTTGGGCAACCAACATCAAATTTTCTTATGGAAATTTGAAAAAAGATAACTAATTGCCTAAAAAAGAAAAGATAAAAATATATTTTTTTGACAAAAATCAAAGATTACAGAAAAATGAGTATGCAACCTACCAAATCCCCTTCCTTCTGTTTTTTATTTCTTTCGTCTTTCTTATTTTTATTATTATCAAATCACAATTTTTAAAAATTTGTAAAAAATAATCACCAACGTTTCGGCGCTTGTACAGCAATTAACGCAGAATTTTAAAAAATAAATAAAAAATATTCGAGCAGGCAGGAACAGCAACGAAATCCCGATGATCTCTTCCTGATTTTGATTCTTGGGTGTCAGTAAGAGAGCATCGTCGTTTCGTTGCTGTTCGTGCCTGCTCGAATTTTTTTTCCTCTTTAATAAGGGTGCTGTATGAGTGCCGAAACATTGGTGATTATTTTTTACAAATATTTTTGCATCATGATTTGATAATAATAACAATAAAAAAGAAATAAGAAAGAGAAGCAAGGGGATTTGGTGGGTTGCTTTCTCATTTTTTCCTCTTTTTTATTTTTGACAAGGAAAAAATTTATCCTGTCTTTTTTAGGAATATTTTTTTTTAATTTCTGCACATTAACTTGATTAACGGACTTTACATTTGATTATTAATTTGATTATGATCTCATTTAAATCTCTTTAATTTTAACGATTTAATCATACAAATTCACAATCATAATTTTAAAAGAGGTCACATTTTGAGGCCTTTAGAGTAACACTAAAAATGGATCAATTTTTTATTTCAATTAATCGAAACACATTTAAATTAGACAATTTTAAATTAAATCCCGGTTAGCTGAAAAATATTCAACTTTTATAAATAATTCAATTTAATGGATTATGAATACTAGACCAATGCCCTAACTTTAAGCAATTTTAAGTTAGAAATATTAAAAATTAAACGATTAAAGGATTACACTTTTTAAAGTAACACTTTTTCAGCGAGGAAATAAATGATCTTAATTGCAAGTCGTTTCAAATTATTACTGACCAATTTTTTTTATGAATAAAAACGTCATACCGTCACAAATTAATTTTTTTTCATGGAACAATTAAAATGTTAACGTTTCAAGCTTAAATTTAGCTCTGAAATTTGTGTAATTTAATGATATTAAAAATAATTTAATAATTAAATATTTTAGGCTGTAATTAATTAGAATTTATCTTAAAATTTGAATTTATTTATAAAGCTTTAATCGGACGTTCACATTTGTTTAATTACTAAGGTGTTCCAATTGGATCAGTTCAATTTTTAAGGCCAAATCTGTAAATTGTTTAATTTTGAAGAGATTTAGAATCGTCTTGTAAAATCACTCATTAAATTATATTTATAGTTGATCAATTTATTTATCCAAAATTTTCAATTTCATATACGTTTAGTTTTCATTTGTTTAGGACTTTAAAGATGAATTTTGGAATGCATTAAATTGAAATGAACGTTTAAAAATGAAGACCACAAATGAAAAATTTAAAAGTAAACGATTTTAGACTTAAGCATTATAAATTGCAAGATATCATAATTGAAAAAGGTAAAAATTCCCAATCAAAGTATAATCACATTTTTTAGAAAAAATTATATCCAATTACTTTAAATGCCACTTGATATTATATATGACGTAATATTTATTAATAATATTTATCATCCTTGAAATTAGTACGATATCAATTTAAAATGATAGTTTTTAGGTTTTCAATTTCCAATATCATAATATTGTTGGTTACTAATTTAAAATTAAACAATTTAATTTAATTTAAAAAAATTAAGGTTTCTTTTTTTTCTTCTTTACTAAAATGAAAGTTTCAGTTTTTTTCTTTAAATGCCTTTAGTTTAAAAAATAAAACTTTTGTTATTTCTTCATGGAAATCCAGTAGGTTTTGAAAGGATACTTTCTCTCATTAAAGATTTATGACATTTTTAAGTATTAATTAAGCATCATTAATGAACTAGGAAAATGTTTAATAACCGGGAAATAACCAGAAATTCGTTTTCTTCCTGAAATATTTTAGATTTATATTCATAATTTGATTGCTAATATTATAAAATATTTTTTTATTGATAGCCTTAATAATTCAAACATTTTAAATATAAATCCTTCTGAATCGATAAAAGTTTAGTTCAAAAAACCTAAAAATGACAGCACAATTTCATTATTAAATCTTTCAAAAATTTTACATTTTTGAAAATTTCAAATTAAAATACTTCATAGTGAATAATAAATGTAATATTTTAAGATTTTAAAAATTTTAAATGGTTTTAAACATTAAACGAACAAAATAGCTAATTTTGAATTAAATGTCTCCGGAATAAATTCAAAACAACGAAAAATTTATAAAATATTTTCTCAAAAGTTGACTAATTATTTTCTTAATCTTTTCTAATTATTTCAGGTCTTAAAATTAAAAAGATTTTAGAACCAGGTATTGAAAATTGAATTATTTTTTATTTCAAAATAATCAAAAATATTGAGCATTTCAAACCCAACATTTTAGAAGGTTTCAAATATCATTATTAATTCAAATGAAGTGTTTACAGATTAAACGATTAAGAATTTAAAAAAGTAATTATTGAATAGTTTCTTTAATTTTTAATCGTTGCAATTTTCAAGTTCTAAATTTTCATGTTAACGCTGATTTTTCAATTTTTCTCTTTCGTAAGTTTTAATTTTGCAATTAAAAAGGTTTTGAATATAAAAACGTTTCATAACACAATTCTTGGTAATTCAATATCTTTTCATTTTTAAATAATATTCAGATTACTTTTTAAACATTCGGTAGTTGCCATTTTTTTATTTTTAATGTTTCCAATTTAAAATTCCATTTCGCACGTTTTAACAGAATAATTAATTTTAATGTTTTTATTTGAAAATTTTTCCATTTAAAACGCTAAAAATGGCGTTAAATTTATTGTTTTGATGTTTTTTTTATTTCAATCGTGCCGGATTGAAAATTGTATGTATTCAAAAGTTTTTAATTTTAAATTATACGATTTTGAATACTTTTGATATCCTATTTTCGAAATTTTTATTGAAGTCATACAAATTCGAGGTTTATCAATTTCAAAACAAAAAAAGTTTAATTTGTATATTTTTAATTTTACTTAATTTTGATTATTAAAATGGTCCTATTTGTTAAATTTTAATCTGAAATTTTTCAATTTAGAGACCTTCTGATTGCAATTTTTTTATATTTCAAACGCTTTTGTTTAGAAACGATACAAGTTTAATATAAAAAAGTTTGAACGCTCATAATTATCAATTATTGTTTCCAAATTTGTTTAGACTTCTAGTATTAAAAAATTTGTTTAATAATAGATTTTTCAATTGTTTTTATTTTTTAATGTTTATGATCAAAAATCCAGAGACGTGCACGCGCGTAAAGTAAAATAATATGCAAGAGTTTTTACCAAAACAAAAAGAGTTGTTTGGAAAGTCAAGACCAAGATGAAGTATTTCGCCATCATTTTTTCAGCCAGTCAGGCTCTGAACTAAAGACTCTCGAGTATGATTTTTTGATTGAGTTCTTGTTTAAAGTTTAACGGTCTGAATCTAAGGAGGCACGAAGTATTAAAATTGAGAATATCAAGAACCAAATGGTCCAATCAGTAAACTAAATGACCCTAACGGAACTTCGTCTTTATCTCACTTTTACAACTTAGCTCTATTAATTACGCCTTTGTTAAACAATGCTGAATCTGTTTGATAATGGACCGAAATTTTTGTCGTCCCATAATTTATTCCATTAAAATTCGAGATTTAATTTTATCTCATGCATACCTTTCTTTCGAGGCTATATTATTTATTTGTAATTTACCTGCAACTAATTGCGTTTAGCAGCTGGTAATATAAATTATATAAATATAAACTTAATAGCACGAATAAAAATTTTCGTTTTATATTCATATATTTCTCATAAAAATAAGATTCAATATTTAAATTTTACTATATTAAATTTTTTAAATTATGAATATATAAATTCCTAAACCTATCTAATTCTACACATTCGTTTTTTAACCGCATCAATTGTTATATTGTTTAAATCTCTCTCATTCTGTTCATTTTTAGGTATGTCCTTCTTATTTTTCTAAGAATGTATCTACTTTTTTCTTTCTATACTATTCATATTTGAAGGCCACAATTCTTATTTTGTAATATTTTTAATATAGAATCTTTTAAATAAAAATTTTAATTTAAATTTTTAATTTATTATTTTTAAGACTCTACAACCTAATTCACTTGAAAATAGTGCAAAAAAAACCTATATTAATCGACAGAAAGACCATAGAGAATAATTTATAACCCTAAAAGTGAAAAATGTACATTGATAACTTGACTAATGTTATTTTGAATCGAAAAATAATTCAAAAGAATTCGATTCATAAGACCTCAAATCAATCCAGCAGGAAAAAAATTTGGCGACGTCTTTACGACATAGTTACGACATCTTTACGACATCATATGTCCATGTCGTTAAAGTGAGACGTTCTATGAGACGTCGTCATATCATGCGACATGTTTACGATATCGTAAAGGCACCTTAACGACATGAACATAGGATGTCGTAAAGTTGTCGTAAAGATGTCGTAAAGACGTCACCAAGTTCTGTGCCCACTGGGAATGCAAGTCAAATTCAAAATAATTCAAATGACTTGAAAACAATTCCAAAAATCCAAAAAAATCTAATGGTTTCAATGAGCTCGAAGTGAATTTAAAGAAATTTAAGAAAAATGAGAACATTTTTATGAAATTCATAAAAAATCACAGTAAACTGAAATTAAATTAAATTATATTTAAATTATTTGAAAACCTTAATTAACTAATTAATTTAATACCTTAATTCTGATGAATATTCTTAAATATTTCTTAAAATTTATAAAAGCCTCTGAAATTAAATAAATTTTTATGATATTTTCTAAAGTTTTGAAAAATTATTTTAAAATACCTTGAGAGCTTTTGAAATATGTTCAAATCAATGAAATAGTCAAAAATCTGATCAAATCACTCGAAATCCTTCAAAATACCCAAAAATATTTCAAATTCAAATCTTGTGAAATTCTTTAGAATTTATTATAGATCTTGAAAATACTTTGTGAGTTTTAAAAATACCTTAAAATCTTTTAAATCTGTTACCATATTTTAACATCCTTTGAAACTTTTTAAAGTTGTTGGAAATGTTTTGTAATTTAAAAACATATCATAAAATCTATTAAAACCTTTTAAAGTTCTTTAAATTATTGAAATCTATTAAAAATAACCGAAGATTTTTCAAATTCTCTTCCATTTTGCAATAAATTTTAAATGCTATTAAAAATTTCCTTAGAATTTTGAAAAACAACCTAAAATCTTTAAGATTTTTGGAGATCCCTTTAATTAATCAAAACCATTTAAAAATTGCTTGGAATCTTTTAAAATTATCTAAAATATTTCAAATTCTTTGAAAACTCACTAAATCACTGAAATCAATAAAAAATTACTTGGAATCTTTTAAAATACCCCTAAATCTTACAAATTTTTTTAAATCTTCTAAAATTCTTTTACGCTTGTTGCAGATCTTCGAAATACATGAGAATTTTTTTAAATTCCTTAAAATATTTCAAATTCTATCAAACATTTTGACAACAAAATTATAAAACAGCACTACAGATTCATCCAAATTTTTGTTGTTGTCTAAAGTTATTTATTTTACATAAACATGGACCACTGAAGAATTTAAATGTGAAATTGAAACTTAATTTTGTTTTCATTCAATAATTTGTAATAATTAATTAGAAAGTAACAAAATATCGACCGAAAGTTTCGATTTTGAAAACGATACTTCTGGCGCCCCAATGTGTGAAACACGATTGTAGCGTCATACGCTTTCAAAGCTCAACAAAATACATGTACCCATTAGATAAAAACAATAAAAATAATTAACCATCAGTCTTTTTTTTTTGCTAAAAAGATTTATTTCATTAATGCTGTTGGAACGGTGTAAAAAAATGGCGAAATTTTGTGGAACGTTTAAAATTTATCTCTAAGATTCCATAAATCGGGATTAAGGTTATAAAAAGACACATTTAAAATTTTATAGGCTCCAGAAGGCGTTTCAAGGCTAAAAAGTGAGAAAAATTGTGGCTACGGCGTGAAGCGTGGAGGAAGCCGACTGACGGAAAACAAAAGACATGGTTTTTATTTTACTTTTTTTTGTTTTTTTTTTATTTTTTTATTTTTTAATTACTATTTAATAAAATAATAAAATTATAATAATTATCATTAATTATGAACATTTTCCAGAAATAAAGTTCTGTTCCATGTATTAGGTCCATTGTGTGTCCCTCAGTTTCCACCGAAGTGAAGTTAGCTGATAGTTGCAGTGAAAATATCTAATTTGCATGCTGCTGCCACCTGTATTGGTGGGAGTTTTAAATTTGAATAAAAATTGCCATGTGTGATTTCCTTATTTTTTGGAAAATAAAAAGTGTACAAGTGATAAAAGAATGCCACTGTGAAATTGCAATATCTACATTTTCCTTAAAGTTATTTATTAAATTACTTACAAATTTAAGGGGCACTGTTTTATATTTGCCAATTTTTCGATAAATTTACAATAATTTTGGCTAAAAATGGTATTAAATGTAAAAAAGTATCTAAAGATAATGAGGTTACGAAAACATATTGTCAAAATTATATGGACATTATATTTTATATAAAAAAGAACGAAATGAAACGTGACGAAAGTTTCGATACGTTCCTTTTTATTTCTTTCAGAATAAAACTTTAAAGAAGCAAAATTTTCATACTATGTCTTCGTAGCTGCATTATTTTATAGTATTTTGTATACTGAGAACAGTTTTCAGGTAAATTATATCGAATTTACATAAATACTTAACAAATATCAGAAAACGCTCCCTTTTTCAAAAATGGGTAGAAAATATAGTTATGGTAATATGGTATATGGTAAAAACTATAGTTATTTGTTTCAAAAATGTTTTCTTAAAAAAAGCATGTTTAATCAGCTTTAGCCACAGAAAAATTTAATTTTAAAATTTGCATATTCGAATGGTAGTGAATCCCCCCCTCCCCCGAAAAGGAAAGCTTGTTAGAATTCAATGATTTTTCAAAAATTAGTAAGAAGCCACTCGCTTCAGGCGAAAGCAAGAAAAAATTCAGCGACAAAAAAACATAGTGAAAATAAATGTTTTTGGTAAGTTTTATGTAAGTTATGTAAAAGGTGATGTCCTTCGATCACAATGAATAAACCCAGCAAAAATATTTTCAAAATCACAATAAAAAATTTTGAATGATCTCGCAACCGGTGAAATATGCGAAACTAACCAAAATTTTTGGGGTTTGACACAAAGAGTGGTTCTCCCCTGGCAGACCAAAGGAACCGAAAGCTGCCTGTACAAAGTACCCCTAATGACCCCACTGAGTCCCCCTTCGGTTCCTTTATAAAAAACTAAAAAAAATCAGCAATATCAACTTTTAAATTGTTGAAATTCAGATTCTACGTCAAAATTTCTTTTAGAAGCTCACGGAATAATCGCAATACTTTTTCTTGCAGTGTTAAAAACTTTAATAAATAAAATACCTGTCATTTACATGTGCCGAAGGCGCCTTCAATTGCATCTTCTTCTAGTAGCAATTAATAAGCGTTCCGTCGGTTAATTTAAGAATTTTGTCTGGATGCTAGCGCCACGCCGTGGAAACCCCAGACAGCAACGCTGCGATGCAAGTGAGAGCAGTCAAGCAGTGTCCTTGAGGTAAGAACCTTTTCCTAAATGAGAATTTTTGACTGCAGATTTGAAAAGAGTCGGAAATTTCACGTCAAAAATAACCTGTGGAAAAGTGTTGTTTTTTCTGAATTGTCTTGGGTTGTCGGT
>JAAAKG020132279.1:0-14555 GCA_010014905.2 Druon quercuslanigerum
ATCAGGTGTCTACCACCCCACACACACCGCAGCGCTGGAGCGTGCCACAGTCGCGCCCCTATAGCGCCCCGACAACCGACTCATAGTTCCTACCCCCTCCACAAGGCTTATGCACAGCTGGGGTAGAGAACAACTTCTAAGATTTATATAGATTAACTTGATTACTGGACGTGAAATAGGATTTTAAATATGATTTAAATCCTAATCAAATTTCGTAAATTTCAAAATATTGACGAGTAATCTTACAGTCAATATATAATTCTTAACCATAGTATAACATTTTTGTAATTTTATTAATTCTGTTGAGCAAACAAAGCTCTAGTGTGATAATACAAACTTAGTTTTAAATTATATTTTAACTGAAAAAGGCAGGTCGTGAAAAGGGAGCATTAATAAACTCACAAATAAAAATTTACGAGTATTTATATACAGCTTTAAAGTCATATTTCGGAAAACCAACTTCTGTGAAATCATGCCGAATAAAATTTAGAAACACACGAGAAGGTTTTGAGACTGTACAGGTACGTACACGAGAAATTTTCAGGACAAGCAAGGATGATGAAAACAGAAAATCTAAATAAAGTATTCCAAGAAGCATTTGAGACGGATATATGAATTTAAGAGAAAAACAGAAATAAAATAACGAAACGAATTATAAATAAACCAATATCTGAGTTTATTCGTTAATTAATAATTACGTATACAGCGAGGCCTTAGGCAGATATAACACCATTTAAAGCGTCAAACCAAAATATTCCATCAGCCGATTTATTATAAATGAAGTGCTATAAATGCAGAAAAATATGGCACATTGCAGCCTAATGTTACTTTAACCTTTAACTCAAGTCAGAACAACGAGGGAACATGAAGAAGAGAAAATTTACTTATAGGATCAGGAAATAACGGATGAGTAAACAAATAGGTTCTGGCTCTTTACCTAACCTGATAAAAAAGAAGCTTTACTATTCAATTAACCCGCAAATCGATTGCTAAATTAAAACAGAAGAATATAATCAAGACATATGAATAAAAAATCCAGAATGAATATCTGATGGCATTTATCGAATAAGAAATAATAATGTAATCAAACCAATTTTTAATTATAAAAAAATCCCATAGACATACAAAAAACAATAATCTATGAAAAAATGATGTCTACCAACATTTCAAATAGAAGTATTTGGTAAGACACTAGATAAACATAACAAGGACTTGATTGACGTATTGCTGTATAAAATTATAAAATTCCTACCACAGTTTAAGAAATCAAAACATTCCTAGGATTAGCCGGGTAATATAGAAAGTTTATAAGAAACCTTGCTACCATATCAAAGCCTTTGACCAAACTATTACAAAAAGAAGTAATATTAGATTGGACACCCAGATCTTGAAAAAGCTTTTTTATAAATTAAGCGCAATTTTATGCGCTGCACCAGTAGTGCGATATGCAAATTTAAGAAAAGTGTTTAGTCCAGAAGTGTATAAGAAACTTTTCTACCATACCAAAGCCTTTGACCAACCTAATACGAAAACAAGTAATATTAGATTGGACACACAGATCTCAAGAAAGCTTTGATAAATAAAACGAAATTTCATGCGCTGCACCATTAGTACGATTTGCAAATTAAAAAAAAGTGTTTACTTCAGAAACCATAAGTTAGGGTTAAATGGCAGTGAAGTCACAAAAATGACATCAATATTTATTTCTATCTAGAACTCTGAACAAAGCAGACGAAAACTATAGTACCAGAAAAAATAAGTTTTTGCCAATCGTTCGGGCAGTAAAAAGATTGAGACAGTATCTACTAGGAAATCCCTATAATATTCAAACAGATCATAAAGCTTTAGTTTGGCTTCACAGCGTAAAAGATCCTAGTTCAAGAATACTTCGACAGAGGCTGCATCTCGAATAATACAAATACGAAATACCATATGTAACAGGAAACGAAAACAAAACTGACCATTATATATTAGTGATTCTGGTACTGAAAGTGCAAAATATGAAACTGTGCATGAGAAACCAATAATTATTTAACAAAAAACATTAAAGGATACGCTCATTATCATCAGAAGAAGTAAAAGACGAAGAAAAAGACGGAAAGGAGAAAGAATAAAAAGAAGAAGGCAACCAGCTATATAAAGGATTTCTAGAATTGAAATAAAACGCTATGACGAACAATAGAGTTAAAACGAAACCTAACGTATAGAGTAAAGTAAAGTTTTAAGACAGATCAACGAGGCACACAGTTTAAGTACTTAGGAAAAATGAAACCGCAGAAGCTGTAATTAAAAGTATGTTACTCACTGATCAAAGAATAAACATCGTATCGAAATTAAGGAAAAATTTAATTTGATGATGCTTTAAATATCAAACAGATAAAAACATCTTTCGATCCACAAGTAAACTGTAACATATAAAGACTGCACTCTATTTTTTTAAACTAATTAAAACGTAATAAGAAGTTAATGGTAAACTCTTTAACCCTCTACTGGTACGGTGGTTTGGAGAGACATACAAGGTACGGTGGGGTCGCATCCGACCCGACTTACTATTAATGGGGTTTTAGGGAACAAATATTGCACAATAAGCATTTAACTGAATCATAATATTTATTAGTATCATTGAAGTATCACAAAATTGTAACTAGTGGAAAAACTCTAGAAACACAATACGGAACAATATCTCAAAGAACTTGTATTGAATTCCATGGCAATCGTTAAGGAAATGGAAAAGAATTGTTTTCGGAGATAAACCTATTATTTCGTTGGGCACTTCTGTCGATGGAAAATTAGCACATTCAAAGAAATTAAATAATTCTCACTCTTTCATTTATACCTAAAAATTTTAATTTTTTTTTATTCTTCTCTTCTTATCGGAATGCGAAAATTGCCAAATTGCAAAGTGCTGTCTCGACACCTTCTACGGTACTGACTGGTAGGGTACCTGGCCACTAGAAACCCCTTTGAAGTGGTGGGGGGCGAGGGGAATGAAACAACCCACGCTCGGGTCGGATCCGACCCCCACCGTACCATTAAAGGGTTAAGAGTACATTTGGAAGAGATCCTAATATCCCATCAGCAAGACCAAGGTCACCAACGTTTACTTATTCTTTTTTAATAAAGAAATGAAAAATCAATCATGATAACATCATTAGGAAAGCAAAAGAAAGAATAGAAATTGAAGAAGCGAACGCTAAAACATTTTTAGATGAGAATATTGTGAAAAGTCATCCAGCTTACAAAATAGGAGATGAATTCAAATGGAAAAATAATACAAAACGGAATAAGTTGGACCCATGCTGAAAGGATCCAGGAATTGTAACAGGAATTAAAATCAATAATGAGTTAAAAATTAAATTTGATGGCAAAATTCTTCAACTTCGTAGTGATCAAGTGATGCCAGTTTATGTTTTAGGAAAAACCGAAATTGCGCAAACGATTCTCGTCAACGAAACCAGCAATATGCAACATAATCTAGGAAATTTAGGTAACTTGGAGAAAAGATTAATTCAAATGCCGAATCTGAAGGGGCGCAAGTTCAGTATTTGTGAAATTTTTATTTAATTTTAAATGAGGAGTTTTAATTTTCAATATCTTATGAATTGGAAGAAGGAAAGGGTTTCCTTTCTAACATGTTTATTAACATTTTGTATCATTTTTATTAAATTGTAAGGGCTAAAACTTTGGGGTTCAGGTTTCTCTAAATTCAAAAGATCTATTTTATCTTTTTATATATAGAATATTTAAAATGTCGACTAAAACGGCAACCCTCTAATTTATCTAACATCTGTAACAACAGCCAAGCTGCATCATTTGAATATCTTTTATTTTGAAAGATTATTAACGAAATTGAACATTAAAATGTCACAAATTAAATCAATATAAATCTTAAGCAATTATATTCGCTTCTCATTTTACTTAACTGTTTAATAATTCCTTTGATATTAAAAGATAAAATAACTGAAAATATTTAAAAATTTCACTTTTGGGCTCATGTTTTTGCCGTACTATTTTGTGTTTTTCATAGTAAATTCCTCCATTAGTTGAAAAATTTAGTTAAATTTTGATGAATAAATTTTCTTCTTATACAAATTTCATTCAATTTTTGGGATCAAGTTGATGAACTGGAATTTACTATGAAACATTTGTAGTTTCCACAGATCTAATATTAAACCACATTCGGATGGGGAACTTGTTTCCTAATGGAGTTTCTTCGATTTCTTCTTTGTCCATTTCTTTAACCACTTGGCTGAAAATGTTTATTTTAGCTCGTGATAGTTTTTGACCGGAAAGCATATAAACTCCACGAAGAATCACATGACGATCCTTTCTTTTTTCCACCAATGCGAGGACGTCACCATTTTCTGCTGATAAAACAATTTGTACTCCGTTTGGCACATCCATGCCGAAGCGATTTCTTCCTTTCAACTTCAGTCGTGCATCGGGGGGGAAAGTATATGTTCGAAGTTGCAATTCCCGGTTCTGATTCTTGATAGGAAATAAACGATAAAGAGGAAGATCTTGAATTTCAATCCCAAGTACTCTAGAATATCTAGGGTCGACAGAAAAAGAACTAGACCTGGACCGAGACCTGGCACGAGTAGATGTTTCAGGAGAAGCAGAATGCCTATCAGAAGAATAATTCTTCAAAGATAGAAGAGTCCTGGCAGCAGAATCAAGCCTGTCAGGAGAATAAGATGGTCTGGAACGAGGAATATCAGTAATATTTTCGCCATTAGGATCGGTTTCGAATTGTAAACTTAACTCTGGAAGATGAAACAGAAAATTACTTTTAATTAAAATACACAATTATACGGGGGGATAGGGTAGACAAAGCACAGAGGAGCAAAAAAAGTTTCTGTTGACAAATGAATTTTGTTCATAGATGGATATTTTTTATGTAACAACAAAACTTAAATTTTTTTTCAAATTTAGAAATACAATTTTGTTTTGTTTTCAAAATTTTTCACTTAAGGTCTTGTGTCTGTATCAAAACGATCTGTAAATATTTTACAGTGCATGAAATGGTTAATTAATTTAACAAGAAAGTAATTAATACACTTGGATTCCAAGGATACCAGCGCTCGGCAGGTATGATCTTCACGACTCCAAAGGAGCGAGCGGAATTATTTCCCCTCTGCTCCTACCACATTTTTGAGGCAGGCGCCCAAGAGTACTGCGCTACTGTGAATTCGAGTTGCGCATGTGCGTAGTAGAATTGTGTGCGTTTTTACATATTATCTCCGAAATATAAACATCCTGGGAGCAAGAGCCCATTTCAAGATCGCATCTTTGGAGTTTCAGATATCCGAACCTCTCGCAACATTGGAGTTCGAGTGTGAAAGTTATTTATTGCGATTATTTTCTAAAAAAAATCTATTTCTAGTTCTAGTTCTAGTCTCCTACTTCAATTGATAAATAAAATCATTAAAAAAAGAATTCATAAAATTTAAAATAGTTCCTCTAAAAACAATAAATGAAATGAAACTTTTATAAACGCTTATTTCTCAAGTAACTATACACTTAATAGATATCCTTTTTTTGATAAAGATAAAGATATTCAAGAACCCGCATTAATGAACATAAACTTGATTGTAAATAAAGCAATCAAAATACTGTTTTCTCACACCATGCATGGAATTTAAAAGATTATTTTGATTTTGAAGTTAAAAATTGTAGAAATTTAGATCGAGAAAACAATACTCATAAAAGAACAATCATGAAGTTCATTTTCATAAACAAAATAAATATAATTTCCATCAATCAATTTTTAATTTCAAATTATATAATTAATTAATTAATTAATTTTTTTTCTTGACAAAATCTCATAACTGTTTGCTCTAATATTTTAAAAGTATAATTAATTTAATAGACAATTTTAATTTTCATAATTAGACTACCGGTTTTGATATTTTTCAAAGAATACCCTAAGTTTTTTACAAAACAGGAATAAATTTCCTTATGTTGGCGCGCACCGCTTTTAATTTTAAATTTTTTACACATGGGTAAGTACAAATAAATAAATATAAATAGCTACAAAGAATGAAAGAGTATTGTATTCTACTTGAAAGTGGGCCCGCCCCTGAATGCATATGTCAAAATGTGATCACTTCAAGGTCACGCTGTTACGTGACTGTTTTGTTCACCAGGTCCTCTAGGGTATTTTTGCAAATCTATATTTTAGCTTCTACAGCTGGCAGTGTACCATATGTGCCCGTACACAAATAGAACACTCCTAACTGTACACGTCACAATGTATACGTGTCTAGTTATACAAGTGGCGTAAATTTTGATCAATTTTTTCTGAAATTATACATATAGTATATTATTATATTCACCAATACAACTCAGGATTACCGCTAAGCTTTGAACCAGAATATAAACAATCCTCATTTCTTCTAATTCAAGGAAGTACTGCCTAATTTAATAATTAACGACTCAATTTACAGTGTAATCAATTAAAAGTTTAGTTCATTGTCAGATTTCACAATAGATACTACAGTCGTTATATTTTTATTTTAAAGCGTCAAGAGTGTCCTTGTAAGATATTTACATTTCATAAAAGTCAATGTTTACAGAACCTGTCACGTTTGCTGGCAAAGCTAAGTATCGAGCATCGAGCAATGAATAATGATTTTTAATTTTTTTCATCTAAAAAATTGATAAAATTAAAGATTAGGATGAAAAAAAGATTAATTTAACACATTAGGGGTCTTCAACAGAGCCCTTTTTTAAAATTCTAACTTTTCCTTCTATTTTCAAGAAACTTCCAAGGCTCGAAAACCTAGCGACCTAGTCGCAGATAACTTGTGTAAAGCCAAAAGACATAAGACCAAATCTGACGAAAAAAATGATTTTATCTGCGTCGGAGAGACTCCTGCACTGATGTCGCGTCCAGAATTCGACTTTAAGGCACGCACAGAGCAGGTGAATTAGGCATGTCAGGAGAATAAGAAAGTGCAGAACGATGAACATCAGCAACCTTGTCGCTATTAGGATCAACTTCGAATTGTAAACTCACATCTGGAATAAGAAACAGAATATTCTACATTATATAGAAGAACTTTAACTTTCATTACGAATTATTTAAACATACGCTACTTGACAATTGCATACACAATTCTTTTTAAGAACGTCACTGAAAAGTATCAACAGCGATAAGTAATCCAAAATACGTTTATAGTTATCTAGGATAATGGCTTTCGTTTCGGAGGCATCTGTCCTTAACTTATTCTCATTTACCTGCGAGGCAATCAGCGCGATTACCTCATGTATGACTGTAACTTCGTAGAATATTTGAGAAGGAAAGCAAGGAGCAGAGACTTGTAGATCAGCAACATATCTAGTACAGTATACTAGATATAGGAGAAGTTTAAGATCCTTTAAGAAAATTGAAAATGGTAGCGACAAACTGTTTAGGTACTATTTTTTAAAGCGCTTTGGATAATGCACATAATAAAGATACAGGTCTATAATCGCTTCAAGAAATTTCTTACAGGTATCGGGGAAAATAGAGAATGTAAGTGGAGTTCTGCAACTTTAGTGTGGCTTTCAGATTATTGAATTGTCTTACACGCACCAAAAGGCGACACATTAAAAAAACTCAATAGGGAATTGAAAATTATTTTCTAAAAGATAAGATTCAGAAAAAGAAATTTGAATATAATTTGTGAAAACCCTTAATACTTAATTAAAATAGCAGTTGAATTCGTCAGCAGTAATTGAAGTAAATATGGAGTAAATATATCAACCTGTCAAATTAATTTCAGAGGTGCTGATATTCAGTGATATACCAATTTGTACCAACATTCTCGGCGAGCGAAATTGTGACATCAAATGCAGGGAATCACTGCGTTAGGTGCAATAATCTCTAAAGTTATAAATGCAGGTCGAAGGGAAATAGCAAAATCCGGGTCAAATTCTGAAGAACATTGGAGAGTACGACCAAATACAGTTTAGCGTATATACACACCGACACCACCACCCTGCCTGCCCTATGACATCAGATAAGCTAAAATCCAGGAAGTTCTTCTACAAAGTCGTTAATATATTTTTTTAGCCAGGTTTCAGAAACCGAAATTATGCCATAGAAATTATTTAACAGAAAGAAACGAAATTCATTAAGGTGGGCTTTGAGAGACTGAGCATTTACATAGCAGATGGCAGTAAAATTTCCTGCAGTAGAATTAATGTTATTAGTTAAAATAGAATAAGGAATACTTGAGCTTAAAAACCAATCATTCTCCTAATATTCGGTCTAAAGTATCTCTAATTCAGATTTTAATATAAATCTAATGGTGATTCCACGTCTAGAAAGCCTTATGTAGGGTTGACTGAAGTAGCCAAGCCTGAGTTTCCTTGCAGAGAAAATAAGTCTAAAATAAATGATTGTAATTGAGGTACATCACAGAATTATAAAAAGTTCAGTAAGAAAGACTAGCCTTAAGGACAAAAAATAGATTTTTTGGCTGAAAAGATCTGGTCACGTACTGATCTGCTCCAAAATCGAACAATTAATGATCTGCGCCTTTCCACATTCCCCCAATAAATTTGTAAAACATTGACTATATCAGCGGAATTAATTTAGATGCGTAGAGTATTAAAAATTGATTTTAAAAGTTTCAGTAGATAACTTTGCGTGTGCGTTCATCAAGTTTATAAATCAAGTCTATATTTTCCTTTGTGATCCACTTAGTAAAGGGCATAGCACGATATACATGTGTGTGCTGCCCCCGGCCCGATCAGTTTCATATTTTCATCATAAGATGGCATCAATCGGTAGTGAAATACTCTAGAGTATTATTTATTAGTTAGAAGGAAAATCGAAAAAGTTGTTTTTCTCGAAAACAGCTTGACCGATTTTGTGTGATAAGTTTTGTCATAAAGTGTCTGGTCAGAAGAAAAAATTTCAGACAGAAAAAGCAGAAAAGCATTATGGTGACAATCTCCAACGAACAATCGCTGTTAATGACGTTTTGTGTGGAAAATGCAACATGGGAAAGTATCATACAGTTAAGAGACATGCGAAACAGGCAAACCCGTACAGTCACTCAAGCGCTTGTGGTGTTTCTTTTTAAACTTCGCACTGGCAATTCGAATAGATTATTGGCTTCTATCCTCCGAATTGAATAGGAACAGCTGATTTCTAAATATTTAACTGCAGTAATGAAATCATTCGAAGAAGATGTGTTGCCTCATCGTTTTGGAATAGCTGCTTTCACCAGAGATGACTTCAGAAAGAACCATACAACTGAAATCGCTAAGAATTTGTTTGAGGCTCATAAACATTTATTTCTTATATGTGATGGTACGTATGCACGTCATCAAAAGAGTTTAAACAGCGAGTTTAAAAAAAAGACGTATTCTGGTCAGAAAATAGTCCCACTTTGTAAGCCTTTCACAATTTGCATATCTGACGGGGACATACTTGACATGTTGGGACCAAATCCTGCAAATCTGAGGGATGCAAAAATACTGAGAATTCTTTTGCAGGATCCAAATGGTTTATGCAAGTTATTGAATGAAAACGATGTTGTGCTTCTCAATCGTGGATTCCGGGATGTAAAAGATGTGTTAGAGCTCAAAAAAATTAATGCATTGATGCCTGCTTTGAAGGGAAATGACAGAAATTGACGACAAGAGAATCGAACCTGTCCCGTTATGTGACGAACATACGTTGAGCGGTTGAAACTGTCCACGGAATACTTAAGCGAAAATACTGACTTCTAGACCTCAAACTGGAGAATAAATTGTACCCAAAAATTGGAAAGTATTTCCGAATTGCATCATTCCGGAATAATCAATTCGGGAAGAGGTTATAGTCTGATACAGAATTTTCAAGTTAGATTATAGAAAGGATGAAAGCCAGAAAAGATGTGGAGAACTCTTTGGCTGTTGAAGCGGAAGAAAAAGGTTGGTTTCGGAAGAATTTTGTCTTTCAAAGTATCACATCTGAAGATGTTATAGACTCTCCAGAAATGACAGAGAAAGACTTGAAGATTCTGTTTACTGGAACATATCAATTATCCCAAGCAGTATCATATTTAGATGGTATAATTCATGAACATGATCAGATCAGATTGAAATATGTTAAAGAATAATCTAATGTATTGAAATTGCAATTTAAATATCGTCACATTTCAAAAAAAGTATACAGGTGTTTCGTGAAATATGAGCCCAATAATAACGGCATTTCTGGATTGCTAGAGTATACATGTGATTGTGCCAACGGAAGAAGAACTGTTCTGAAGCCAGCTGAAATTCTCTGCAAAATGTTTCAAAAGGTTCGTGAGAGACAAGGGGACCCACTATAATCAAGCACCCCGGTTCGTGAGAGACAAAGGAACTCACGTTTAACCAAGCACTCCAGTTTTTAAGAGAAGATGACTCACGATAATTGAGCTCCTGGGTTCGTGAGAGGCAAGCGGACTCACGATAATCAAGCACCCTGGTTCGTGAGAGGCAAGTGGTCTCACGATGATCAAGCACCACATGAATGGGACACAAATCTTTCCAAATTCAAAAAATATTTATTTGAAGAAAGGTCCGCATTGAATTTTTCATAAATCTCACATATGCTAAGAGCAGACTGCATTGTACAACAACATTTTTTTCAGAAAATTAAAAATAATTTATGTGTTATTTTTGGTTGTATATTGAAGTTCCGAAGATGTTCAAAGGGTTGAAAAAGAAACTAAAAGATTTTAAGCCACTTTTTCTAAAGTAGAAGGCTTTAACAACATATTAGAAAAACTTTAGCAGATTTTAAAAGATGTTTCAAAGTTTTAGAAGTTTTGAAAAGAGTCGAAAATAATCTAAATCTTGAGTTTTCAAAAAATAATAAAAATGTCTAGATTTTTTATTATTATGAAACAAAGGTTTTAACATGCATATATTTTTATTATTCAGCAGTAGAATTCCTTGAAAAAATTTTAGATTTATTAAACACGTTCTATTTTGAAATAATTTTTAGTGGGTGAGGAAAACTTAAAAGCAAGTATGAAGCAATTAATGAAAAAGGTAGTCTTGATATGAAATTTTAAAAAAATAATTTTGTAATACAATTGATTTGAAAAGATACAATTTGGAAATTTTTTAAACAATTCTTTTAAAAAATTACAGTATCGATGTTTCCCACCAAATTCATCTAAGTTTACAAAATTAGTAATTTTAGGGAATCGACTGCAAATTTTTTAGACTAGACTTTTTGGTCTGGTATTTTAATAGTGTACTTAAGTTAATAAACAATTTTAATTTTTATAATTAAGTTCTGGGTTTAGCTTTTTTTCAAAAAATGCGCTCACTTTTTAAGAAGTCAACTAGTAATGACTTTCCGATAATTTTGAATTTTTTTGAAATAATTCTTACTCTCTAGAAATTATTTTTAAATCGCTTTGTCACAGATATAAGATCTTTTTTGACAAATTTTATAAATAAAAAATGCACCTTGTTAAATGATATTTTAGCACTTTTGTTTAAAAAAGTCTATACAAGCGAATATTTTCCAAATTAAAAAATTCACATCAATATTATAAAAATTACGAACTTAGAGTTGTGTGCGGCAAACTAGCATGCTCACCGCCTTTAATTTTTAATTTTTCAACACATGAATGAGTACAAATAAATAAGTAAAAATAATTATAAATGTCTACAAAGAATAAAAGACTATTTTATTCTGCGAGGAATTGTAAAGAGATGTGAGTAAGTATGAAGTGGACCAGCCAGGCTATCTATTCACTTATAAATTTCAACATGCACAAATGGGAAAGTACCAGTTGTGCACGTGAACATATGGAACACTCGTGATTGTAGACGTCAGAATGTAGGCGTGTCTAGTTATACCACTGGCGTAAGGTTGGACAGATCTATTATATTCTTATATTCGACAATACAACTGAGGATTACCGACAAGTAGAGAAATAGAGTATAGAAAGTCCTCATATTTTTTTAATCGGCGGAAACACTGCTTAAGATAATAATAAACAACTTGATTCACAATGTGACTAATTATTATTATTATTTTTTGTCGGATTTTATAATCTATACTATTCTCCTTATCTTCTTATTTTAAAGCCTCACAAGTGGCCTTGTAAGATATCAACATTTCATTTACACGTCAATTTTATATAGCATCGAGGAATGAACAATCATTTAAAACATAGATAGGTGTACAGTTAGCATTAACAGCAGCCACTGCGGAATGGGCGTTACAGACTTTAAATGTGAGTTAAATATGTGAGCCAGATGTTGGGGTGTAGAAGTAAACTTCTTCCACCAGATGTTCTGGATACCATCTCGTTCTGCATGAAAAAGATCTTCGTGCGCACAAGTGCTTTTTGCCAAAAAATATAAACCTTTAGTTGAAATATTAAAATTTTTAGTTTTTAATGTTTATTTCCCACATAAAAAACAACTTTAACAGGATAAATAAATTTTAATATAAATAGCTAAATTTTCAACCAAAAAAAGATCAATTTCGCACCTGTTGGTTCTTGCGCTTCGCGGTCGATAATATATTTACCTAGTGCTACGCGCTTGACCTTAGTATTTCCTCCACAGTTGTGCACATGCCTTTCAAAATTAGTTGCTTAAAGAATCTACAACTTGAATTGGGTAATTGTGAATTCTCTTTTGTTAAAGCTCCTTTGGCTTCAACGAACGCATTCTCAAAATGTATCTTGTCCTTCGCACTTGCTTATGTTTAAAATGTAAATTCTTCTATTTTATGTTCAACATTATCATATAAAATGTATATTTGTTTCTCTGAATAAAGTTATGCATTTACAATTCATAATATTCATTGGTATTGAAATATACGTGTTTTGTTTTCTTCTTTCTATAATTCAAAAAAGTGTGCATCCTTTAAAAAAGCAATTTTGTTATTAGAAATTTCATTGCAACTTGTGTCGTTTCTTCCGTTTATTCAATTTGTTTAACTTTAATGTTATTTTTTATATTTTAAACTAAAAATACGCAAACGAGCATCCTAACGAGGATACAATTTTTAAACAAAATGTTTTTTAAACTTCTATGGTTTTTACAATGAGTTTTTTTATTCCTAATAAATTTTTATAACAAGATATTATGAAATTTTTTTGAGATTTAGTTTTTTTCTCTCTTTTGAAGTTTTTTTCCAAAAATGTAACCTACTCGTTTTATCAGAAAATGGGCGAAAAGAAATTTTTTATTGTTTTTTTATTTGATTCAAGCAAAAACTGAGCGTTTCGTTTAAAATGATAAATGATTTTGACTTTTTTCATATCGAGCGTTTTACAATAAAAACCTAAATTCGTTTGAATTTGAAATTTTTTGAAGTTTTTGATGCTAAGCAAAAGCTAGTTTTATAAAATAATGAATTCTTAATATCTTCAAAACTAAATAATTTACGTATTCTTGAAAATTGAACTTTTTTAATTCGAAAGCCCTAGTACGTAAGCCAATTTCAACGTATGATTTAAACTTTATAAACTATTTTCAAATTTGAAAAAATTTGTAATTAATATATTTATAATTTACACACACTTATTTACAGTGAAACAAAAGTTGTTTACTTGAAATGGAAGGATGAATGAAAAGGATCTACAAACTTGTTATAAGCTCTTGTTATCGAAATCCATTTTAAAAAATTAACTATTTAAAAAAGCGATGCAGGCTACAATACGACTTTCTTTAACAAAATTGTTCGCAATTACGTCGACATTACGGGGACTATTTGGCATGTTTCGAGGAATCGTAAAAACTTCGAAATAAGTGTATTGCCGAAAGAGTTTTAACAGAAGAGAATTCACAATCATCAACTTAGAGTTTTCGAGGCTTTGACCTTGAATTTTGAAATTAGGCGCGCTCAAACTTGAAACTGCACATTCAGCGCGCGATTATAATGTGCCCAAGCAGCGGGCCCATTTGTTATATATAAATCAGAATGAAGCAATTATTAATTTTAAATTAATTAATTTTTTTAAAGTCTTATTGAGTTGAAGGCGAGCAAATTTAGTAGTTTGAAAGGTTTTATTTCATTCCCAAAATGGAAGAAATAGATTTTTATAACAAAAATTCAATTTTTTACCGAAAAAAATGCACGTGGGAAGCGCACTTATTGGATCTCGCGCTTGGCGCTGGATAATATATTTACCTAGCGCTACTCCCTCGGTTTTTGTATTTTCTTCACAGACGTGCAAAAGCCTATACTTTTTTATTGTGAATTCTCTTTTGTTAAAAAAAATCTCGCGTCCCGCACGTTATTGTATGTTATTGAGTTAATGGCGGGCAAATTTAGTATTTTGAAAGTTTTTATTAAATTTTAAACGAGAAAATTTTTGTTTTCAATCTTTTATCAATTAAAAGAAGGATAATGTTTAATTTTTAATGTTTTTGTTAATTTAACCCTTTAACGTCAAAAGGACACTCTTTGAGTGGCCTCTTTTCTACTTTATTTTTCACGATGAAGGCGTCAAGGAAAAAAATCGTAAAGTACCAATTCCACTATTTTCAAGGTCGCTCTTTTCAATGGTGTAATCCAAATTGCATGAAAATTCCATTTTACATTATTTATTTGC
>JAAAKG020132280.1:0-37560 GCA_010014905.2 Druon quercuslanigerum
AGCAAAATGATCAGAAGTTCCGGAGTTTACAGCAACAAACATGATCGATTAAAAAAAAATTCTAATTTTTATTAATTTTTAAGCATTATAAAATAGAATCTCTAATTTTAAATCAGAGAGAAATCCGTGAATTCAACTTATTTATCTTTAAAAATTATTACTGATTGAATACAAGGAAATTGAAATTTAAATTTAAATTTAAATTGAAACTGAAATTGTAGTTGTAAATGGAATGATTAAAAACTTAGAAGTTTGAAGCAACAAATTTTATAGAGCCTGGAATTAATTTTCAAAAATTTTTAAGTTTTGATCAAATATTATGACACATGATAAAAATGAATCTCTCTAAATAAAAGTGAGTTAGAAATCCGTAATAAATCAAGGAAATCAAGGAAATAAAAATATGAATTTAAATTAAATTAAAAATAAAATTGAATTTGAAATTGTAAGCGAAATGATTAGAAGTTTAGAAGTTTGACGCGTCAAAATCAATCAATTCAGAAATTAAAAACAGAAAAATTTATTATTTTTATTAATTATGAAGCATCGTAAAATTGAATCTCTCTAATTTCAAATCAGTGATAAATCAGTGAGTTACGCTTATTTATCTATATAAATTATCACTGATTGAATACAAGCAAATTTAAATTGAAATTGAAAGTGGACTGATTGATAGATACCAGTTTGACTTTCTAGCCCATTTACGCTGAAATTCATGAATGCCATCTTAGTCATAGCCCAGAATCATGTGATATGTCGTTACTCTCGTGAAAATTTTGCAATCGCTCGTCGTAATCGACCAATTTGAAGGCTCAAGATATGCACTTAAAATAAATTTAACTTGAAGGTTTGCGATTGTATTTACGCGACCAGTGCTTTTTGAATGCGATCCATTTTACTAGCTGTTAGAGAGGACACAATGTCACTAATAACTAACTACTTCAACACACAAATCTTCCTTTTTGGATTCCGATTTTGCTCTTAACGAAAAAAATCTTAAAATCACTCTAAGTAACATTATTGTACGTAAATATTGTATTGAAAATAAATAAAACACAAATTTAAAAATCAGACTTTACGGAAATAGGGAAATAATAGAGGATTAATTTCTTTGGATCAATTTTTGTAATTATCAGCAAAATCGGTGAATTTTTAATCAAATTTGATTAATTTTTAACCCAAAGTTTATTTTTCAACAAAATAATGTTTTTTAAGTTAAAAAATTTGATGGTCTAGATAATTAATGGTTTAGTTGAATTATTAGCTTAAAATTTTGAATTTTCAACAAATGAAGATCATTTTCACTGATTTTGAACCTAAAAGGATAAATTTTCTATTAAAAAAATGTTCAAGAAAGCTTGAAAGATGAATTGAAAAAATGGAATTTTCAACCATATAGTGGATTTCCCAACTTACAAAAGTGAACTTTGAGTCAAATGGTCGAATTTTTAAACCAAAAGAGTGCGTTTTCAACAAATTAGTTTAATTTTCAACCCAAAAGATTATTTTTTTAAGACAGTTAAATTATCATCCTGAAAAGGTGAATTTTCAATAATTGAAGATCATGGTTAACCAAGAAAGATGAATTTTCAACCAAAAAATGATTTAAATTTTCAAGAAAATTTTTTTCTTCTAGCAAACAGTTTAATTTACAGCCAAGTAGTTAAATTTTTAATGAAATATACGAATTTTCAACTAAAAACAGTTGCATTTTTAAAATAATTAAATTTAAGAGAAAAATAATAATTTTCACCCGAACAGTTGAATCTACAACTAAGTAGTTGAATTTCTAAGCTGAAAAGACATAGTTGACTTTTCTACCATAAAAGATGGACTTTCAACCAAAAAATTCGAATTTATTAACCAAAAAGACAAGTTCAACAAAAAAGTTGAATTTTCCGCCCAAATATATTACTTTTTAACCAATTAATTAAATTTTTAACCAATTAGGTGAGCTATCTACCACAGGAATAAATCTTCAAACAAAAATTAACAAAGAAGTTGAATTTTCAATTAAAAAAGATTAATGATCACCGAACAAGACAAATTATTTACCAAAAAAGGTGTAAATGATTTATTAATTTTCAACAAAATGATATAATTTTCAACAAAATAGTTGAGTTGACAAATTTTGGAAATTGAAGGAAATTTCTTTTTCAATAGTGGAAATTTGTATTTTCTTAAACTTTCAACAAAAGAGTTAAATTTTCAGCAAAGGGAAATTGAAGAAAATTAAAAATTCAATTTTCAACATTTGGCATTTTCTTAATTTTTCTGCCAAAAAAATTGAAGAAAATTGAAAATTTAATTTTGAGCAGTTAAACGTTCAAAAATTGAATTTTCAAGCGTAAAAATTTTTGTAATTGAATCTTTGAGGGTTGCATTTTTAACCAACAATCATTTACAAATTAATAGTTGAATATTCAATAAAAAATCGAATTTTCAATAAAGAAATATAAATTTTCAATCATATATTTGAATTAAAAAATGAAATCTCGAATTTTCAAGCTAATAAGACAACAAAATGATTAAATTTTTAACAAAATGGTATCTTAAAATTGATAGAAAATTTTATTTTCAACCGTTGAAATTTTTATTTTCTTAAATTTCCTTAAACAAAATTTCAATTTCCAACCCAGAAAAATCAAAGAAAATTGAACATTTAATTTTGAACAGTTGAAATTGTTATTTTGTTTAATTTTCAGAAAAATTTAAAATTTCTTTAGTTTTGAACAAAAGAGTTAAATTTTTAACCAATAAAGAGTAAAGAAAATCGAAAATTTGAATTTACAACTGTAAAACGTTCAAAAGTTGAATTTCTAGTGTTTAAATTTTCAACCAAAAAGGATAAATTTTTAACAAATTAGTTGGATTTGCAATTAAAAAAGATTAATGATCAACGAACAAGGCAAAATATTTACCAAGAAAGGTGTAGATGATTTATTAATTTTCAACAAAATGTTATAATTTTCAACAAAATAGTTTCATTGTCAAATTTTGGAAATTGAAGGAAATTTCTTTTTCAATAGTGGAAATTCTAAAGTTTTTCAATTTTCAACCAAGAAAAATGGAAGAATATCGAAAGTTCCGCTGTCAACAGTTGAAATTTGTATTTTCTTAAACTTTCAACAAAAGAGTTGAATTTTCAACAAAGGGAAACTGAAGAAAATAAAAAATTCAATTTTCAATAGTAGGCATTTTCTTAATTTTTTTGCCAAAAATTGAAAGAAAATTGAAAATTTAATTTTGAGCAGTTAAACTTTCAAAAATTGAATTTTCAACTGTGGAAATTATTGTTGTTGAATCTTTGAGAGTTGCATTTTTAACCATCAATCATTTGCAATTTAATAGTTTAACATTCAATAAAAAATCGAATTTTCAACTTAAAACAACTGCATTTTCAATAAAGAAAGATAAATTTTCAATCATATATTTTATTGAAAAAATGAAATCTCGCATTTTCAAGCTAATAAGAAAACAAAATGATTAAATTTTTAATAAAATGGTATCTTAAAAATTATAGAAAATTTCATTTTCAACTGTTGAAATTTTTATTTTCTTCAATTTTCTAAACAAAATTTGAACTTCCAACCCAGAAAAATCAAAGAAAATTGAAAATTTAATTTTAAACATTTGAAATTTAAATTTGTTTTAATTTTTACAAGAATTTAAAATTTCTTTAATTTTGATTAAAAGAGTTAAGTTTTTAACCAATAAAAAGTAAATAAAATCGAAAATTTGAATTTTCAACTGTAAAAAATTCAAAAGTTGAATTTCCAATGGTTAAATTTTCAACCAAAAAGGATAATTTTTTAACAAATTAGTTGGATTTGAAACAAAAAAGAATCAAATTTTCAACGAAAAGTATTTGGACTTTCTTATTGGTTTCTATCAATTCAGTTCTTATGTAAGCGAAAAAACGAGAAAAAGGGAAAGTTTCTTGAAAAAAGGGACAACCGAGAAATTTAAAAAAAGAAAAGAGAGTAATATGAAAAAAGTATACTGCTGAAAAAATGCACAATTTAAAACCCTTTGATAAAAAATGTTTAATTTAGCAAGAATTATTTTGAAATGTTTAATTTAGAACATTTTTAAACTGAAAAAAATCAATTTTTAATGGTTATGATTTTTATTTAAACTTTTTAACTTTCAAACGTTTTTGTTTTGAAAGTAAACAAATTTTAAAGCCTCAATCTGAACATGCCAAATTTTGATTGCTTAAAAAATGATTTAATATATTTCTGTATTTTAATGTTATAATGTATCTTTAATATTTTGATAAACATAACTAGGGCTTTTTCGGACAGATGACTATTCCGCCCCAGCTACCTGTGCATCGTTCCCCTACTACTACTGGAAAAGGCCCCTCCGCTCCCCCACTACTACTGGAAAGGACCCCCCCGCTGACCAAGCTCAGTGGCAGCAGCTCGACGGTGTGAGGAGAAGCCGCGTAGTGAGGGATGGTACACAGGTAGCTGGGGCGAAATTGACATCGCCCGCTTTTTCCTAATGAGTAATAATAGTAAATAAATATATAAATTTATTTTCGAAACTTAATATGCGCAATAACCAATGTTGTAAATTTTTAGTAAAGAAACTTATAAAATTCAAAATCGGATATGAATTAGAAGTCCCCATGGGGTCTGCCAATTATAAAGTAAAATAAGTGCATTGAATATTTGGACTATACTTAAGAACAATTATTTTTATTAATAATATTTTAAATTGTTATCATCTAAACCAAAAAAGACCAATTTGACTTTGAGCGTGGATAAATTTTAAGCAATCTTTATAAAGAACATTTTTTATTTATTCTTGATTTTCATTAAAAAAATTTAATAAATAAATATCTATTAGCGGCTTTTACCAGTTTTTGCATTTGTTAGTAATGTTGCTTGTTAAAAATCAATTAAATAATTTTAAGGAAAATTATTTCAAAAAATTATTTTGGTCACACTACTTAAATAAATAAATATCTATTAGTGGCTTCTACCAGTTTATTTATTATATTTATATATTATCATATTATATTATTATTATATCCCAATGTACAATTATGTATTATGTTTTTATAAACTTCGTATTATAATCTCTTCAATAGATAATTATTGATTTAACCAGTCTAAACAAAAAAATCTTTTGAAATAATTTTCTTTTCGTGTGTACAATTTGTAATGAATAAAATAAAATATAATTATAAATTTAAAAAAATTTTGTTTTTTAAAAACGGACTACCCTTCACCTACTTGTAAAATGGTCTATAATGTATTTTCTAACAATGCATTTCCTTGAAAACGATTATATCCATGAAATAGAATGTTAGAGGTCTTAACTTCTGAAGAATATTATCATAAGGCCGATAGGTGATAACATAAACTGGAGGTATGACTGAACACTAATTTTTTCTATTTTAATCACTTATTACCTCATTCATAGCTTTTTTAAATATTTTTTTTATTTTTTGCAATTTTATTTTATCACCCTTAAGGAAGTATTAATATTTATATTTTTCTGTAAATTATAACGTTTTATTTGAAAGATACAAATAGGGGTTTTTTACAATAATGAACTATTAGGCATTAAAAATTAACTCCTTTAATAAAAGAATATATATCTTTTAAATTCGAATTGTTTTTATAGAATATTTTATTTTTGAGTCCGCAATGTTTTTCTTTGGCATGAAACTGCTGGCACTCATTAGATTTAATTTATTGCCTCTTAACTGGCATTTGGACGTAATCACTTATTTTCATCACTCATCACTTTTTGAACTAATTGCCACCCTTGAGGAAGAATAAAATCTTATTTACTGTTTTTAAGATATTTAAATCTAAAAATAAACTAATACCCACAGAAGTAAATAAAAATTAAATTAATAACTTGTAGAATTAATAATAATAAATTTCGAATTTATTGATTCATCCTGTCCATTTTACACTTTAGATTGGAAAGCTTAATTTTAAAAATTTGAATTATTTTTAAGTAAAAATTGTAAAAGTAGTAAACTATTTAATTTTCAAGATACAATTGAAAACTCTTAAATTTTAGATATGTATGAATAAATGTTGGAAATCAAAAGTTAAGTTTTAAACTCTTAAACTTCCAGATTAAAAACATTCTAAATGTAATTCATCCAAATTATGTAAATTTTTTATGTTAAATTTTAACAAACAAATTTTTTTCATTTTAAATTAAAAAAAGAAAATTGTGCCCACAAAATTCACACAGTCATAAAATCCAAAACAAATCCTGATACTCTTTAAATCTGAACAAAAAATATGAAATAATATGAATTAATGTTACCTAACTACAAGGTAATCGTAAATAAAGTCGTGTAATGGAAATTTCTGCAAAGTTAAAAATATACGATATACGTCAGATCCCAAATATACCACTTTGTACGGAGTTTCTTTTCGAATTTGGAAAATCTAACCATTATTTTTCAAATATGATAAAATTATTAAGAGTTATTTGCTTTTTATAAACAAACAGAAAAAAATTTATCCAATTTATTCCATTTTAATTTAAAACAAATGTTTTAAATAAATAAAAGGATCTATGATTTTGTATTCTCGTCTCTGACGTTGCATCTGATAAAAATTAAAGCAAAAGTCGAGTCTCTGATTTTTAGCTTTACGTAGAATATCATACCTGTATTTAATATTTTTTATGGATACTAAGTAGAGTGGTGCGAAAATAAATAAAATTTTTTTCTCGAATTAGCATGCGTAATATCCCAAAATTGGTTTAAAAACACTCAAAAATAAATGCGTTTTTTAAAATGATATTTAGAGATTTTGTCAACCTCATGAAATTTCACACCTATTTCCTATAAGGAAAAAAACGTTTTTGTAAATTCTATTCCGAATTGTCAATATTAGGTGAATTGAGTTAAAACTCAACATTTGTGTTTATAATTAGCCACCAAATGACTATAAAAAATTACGTTTTAAATATCATCCATATAATTCTATTTTATAGTATCCCATGAAATCCCATAAGAGGAAAATTGAGCAATTGTCTTTAAAAAAATGTTATACTGTCACTTTTTGATTTGAGCGAAGCAATAATCAATTACATTTAACGGAAATAATTGTTTAAACTATCTATTTTTATTTATAATAATAATTTTTTAAATAAATGCTGTAACGTTTTTTTTCTAAAAGTTTATATTCTCTGGCTGCTTTTTAATTAGAGTCAGGTAATAATTAATAAAGTTTAACAAACAGAATAGTTTAAAAGATTACTTTTATATATAGTATTACTTTTAATAATATTCTTTTCGAATAATGCTAGAAAGTTGCAGTTATATCTCAAATTTTCAAGTATTTGTCGATTTTTCGCTTAGAATTAGTTAACAATTAATTGAATTTAGCAATAAAAAAAGTTTAAACAAATTATTATCCATAACTATCTTCAATGTTAGATAGTTGCGTTTTTTAAAACTTTTATACTTCTTGTCCACTTTTCAATTAGTGAATTAACAATTAATGATAGTTAGCAAAAATAATTATTTAAACAAGTTAGTATTGTTTATAACTATCTTGTCTTAGAGAACTGCTAGAAAGTTGCGGTTTTTTCGAAAATTTCAGCTTTTTTATTTTTTTGGTTATGAATAAATAATAAATACAAATTAGTAAGAATCTTTTTTTAGTAGTGTTTTGTTTGTAATTACAACATGAAGTATATGGAAAATATCCACAATATTTAAACTATTTTTTTATCAACTCACATTAATTATAACCTCATTCTAAATAAAAAGTTGGCAAAAAGTATAATAAAATAAAAAATAATCAATAATAAGCAATAAAAAAAAATTAACAATTAAAAACTGTTTAAATAATTACTTATTTTAACTTTGATTACTTATTATGCTATATTAAGTAAAAAGCTGAAAAATTTAGTTTTAAAAAACGCAACTTTGCAGGGTACGTCTATTCTATGTTAAAGATAAGTTATATATGTTATCTTGTAAGTGCTTGTAATAAACATCAATAACTAATCTGTTGGACAGTTATTTTTTTATTTTTAAAATTCATTTTTGGTCTGAAAATATAGAATGTAGTTGAAAATATAGTTGAAATGTGAATTATTTGGCAGAAAATTTAAATTATTTTATTTAAAATTTGTATCTTTTAGTTGAAAACTCTTTTTTCTTTGTCAATTTTTTAAGCAAAACTTTAAACGTTTCATTTTTGGTTTAAAATGCATCTTTTTTTAGTTGAAAATTCGTCTATTTTTTAGGATTCATGTTTCTTAATTAAAAATGAACTTTTTTCTTGAAAATTCTTCTTATCCATTTTTCAATTTTAAAATGTCAAATTTCAATTGGTTTAAATTGAAAATTATTTATTCTCAACAGTTTTTAATTATGAATTATTTAATTTTGAATGGATTTAAATTGTCATATTTTCGAAATTTTAATCTAAAATCATTTAATTTCTAGAATTAATTAAAAATTAAATTGTTTAATTTTGAACTTTAAGGTTAAAACTTTAAATTTATAATAATTTAATCTAAAATATTGTTTAATTTTGTATCTTTTAGTTGAAAATTATTTTTTCGATGACAATTTTTTTTTAAACAAAACTTTTTAAACGTTTCATTTTTGGTTTAAAATGCTTCTTTTTTAGTTGAAAATTCGTCTATTTTGTTGAGAATTCATGTTTCTTAATTAAAAATGAACTTTTTTGTTGAAAATTCTTCTTATCCACTTTTCAATTTTAAAATGTCAAATTTCAATTGGTTTAAATTGAAAATTATTTATACGCAACAGTTTTAATTTTTAAGTTATTTAATTTGGTATGCTTTTAAATTATCCTATTTTCGAAATTTTAATCTAAAATCATTTAGTTTCTAGATACAATTAAAAATTAAATTGTTTAATTTTGAACTTGAAGGTTAAAACTTCAAATTTATAATAATTTAATCTAAAATATTGTTTAATTGTGTATCTTTTAGTTGAAAATTCTTTTTTCGATGTCAATTTTTTTTAAAAAGAAAGCTTTGAACGTTTCATGTTTGCTTTAAAATGCATCTTTTTTTAGTTGAAAATTCGTCTATTTTTTAGGATTCATGTTTCTTAATTAAAAATGAACTTTTTTCTTGAAAATTCTTCTTATCCATTTTTCAATTTTAAAATGTCAAATTTCAATTGGTTTAAATTGAAAATTATTTATTCTCAACAGTTTTTAATTATGAATTATTTAATTTTGAATGGATTTAAATTGTCATATTTTCGAAATTTTAATCTAAAATAATTTAATTTCTAGATTCAATTAAAAATTAAATTGTTTAATTTTGAACTTTAAGATTAAAACTTTAAATTTATAATAATGTAATATAAAATATTGTTTAATTTCAAATGTTTTCAATTGAGAATCCTGAGTTCAGAATGCGCGCTTCTTGTACGTGCTTTTACTGCAAGTTACTAATAAATTTTAATTAAATATATTAAAAATTTTAATAGCAAATTTTAAAAAAATAGTACGAAGTAAGTTATTTTTAAAACCAACTAAGACCTTTTATTCTTTAAAAACAAATTTTCTCCAAAAAATTTTTACTTTCGCCCTCAAGGCGATTTAATATCATTGTGCGAAATTTTGCGCCTTTGATATCCAATATTAGAGTTTTTACAATAGACCCATAGATTTGAGGAAGTCGAGTGTAACTTTTCGACCGACTTGTAAATAATGCTGGAAATTGAGTCAACGTGCATAAGTCTTTGGTAAATATAGCCCAAGAGCTTCTTGAAATACAACCTCTATGGGTTCGATATATTTCCGGAAGGGAATTGTCATGGAATTCCACTTTCCTCAAAATCAATTTTAAATTAATAACGTCCCTGGACTTTTATTTTCGGAAATTAAAAACATAAACAATTTAGAAATGCGTTATTAAATAAAGTTTTTAATATTATGAGTGAACAACATTTGGAAACAGTAATTACTTTTTTTAAATTGAATGTGTTTGCAATTAAAAAAAAAATGAAACACTTTAAATTTCTAAGCTTTTCTACCAAAAAGATGAATTTTCAAGCCAAAAAGTTTCAACAAATTAATTCAACTTTAAATCAAATAATACAATTTTTAAGCGAAGAAGACGAAATTTTTTAATGACTGTTATATTTTCAATTAAAAAGTTTATTTAAAACCAAGAAAGATAAACTTTTAGCTAAGAAAGATTACATTTCTACTATAAATGATGAATTTTCTATCCAACTGGACGACTTTTTAACAAAACAGTTCAATTGCCGTCCAGAAAATAGTAATTTTCAACAAAAAAGTTAATTTTCAAAGAAATACTTTAATTTTCAAGTCAAAAACAATTCTTTTTCTAGAAACAATTTTTTTTTAATCCAAAAAGAATAATGTTTAACAAAATATATGAATCTTCAACCATAAAAAATGACTTTTCTACTACAAAAAGACGAATTTTCTACTAAAACGCGAATTTTAACCAGTTGAATTAAACGAATAAAACAATTTTTTAACAAAGTAGTTGAATTTTCAACTAAAAAGATAAATTTTCAACAAACAAGATTGTTCGTTGTGGTCCAAATTTGGTCTTTTGATTCTTGTTTTTTTCTAGAGTTTCCATCAATTTAATTATTAGACGTTAAATAGTATTTTTCATTTGGATTTTAACCTAATTTGAACTTCTTAAATTTTGATTAGTTTTTTGACACAGAAAACGATTTTTCGCCTAAATACATGAATTTTCTACCGTGTAGTTGAATTTTTAACTTATAAAGTGTAAATTATAAACCAATACTAGAGTAATTAAATTTTCAGATAAAAAAAATTATTTTTGAACCAAAAAACAACGAATGCAAGACATAGTAATAGTTCAGTCAGTTAAGATTTATAGTCTTGTCTTAACCGACTGGAGTAATAACATGTATTACCTTTGTTGGATGGACTGATTTAGTGTCTTGTCTCAATTATATGGACTACAAAAAGTCTTTGGCAGTCCAGAATGTCTTCTGCCTTGATTATTTTGAAAAATCTTCACATTGCCAGGGCAGTCCCATTACATTGCCTTTAGTAGCTGGACTGGCTTCTCCTTTGATAATTGGACTAATCTACAGTCTTGTATTCATTGACTGAACTGTCTTCCAACTTTAATATTTCGAACAGTATTTACATTACCAGTACAGCGCCATGATTTAGCCTATTATTACCAGGGCAGAGCCATGATTTCGCATATTATTTCCAGGACAGGGCCATTATTTCGCCTATTATTACCAGGACAGCGCCATTATTACGCCTATTATTACCGGGACAGGGCCTTGATTTCGCCTATTTTTACCAGGACAGCGCCTTGATTTCGTATATTATTTTACCACGACAGCGCTATGATTTTGCATATTATTGCCAGGATAGCGCTATGATTTCGCATATTATTGCCAGGATAGCGTTATGATTTCGCATACTATTGCCAGGACTGCGCCATGATTTCGTTTATTATTACTAGGACAGCGCCATGATTTCGCATATTATTATCATGACAGCACCATGGGTTTGCATATTATTGCCAGGACGGCGCTATGATTTTGCCTATTATTACCATGACAGTGCCATGATTTCGCATATTATTTCCAGGACAGCGCCATGATTTTACCTATTATTACCATGACAGCGCCATGATTTCGCCTAATACTATCCGGACAGCGCCATGATTTCGCATATTATTACCAGAACAGCGCCATGATTTCGCATATTATTGCCATGACAGCGCCATGATTTCGCATATTATTGCCAGGACAGCGCCATGATTTTTCCTATTATTACCATGACAGCGCCATGATTTCGCATATTATTACCAGAACAGCGCCATAATTTCGCAAATTATTGCCATGACAGCGCCATGATTTCGCCTATTATTACCAGGACAGCACCATTTTGTTGCCCTTATTAGCTGGACTGGTCTTACCTGTGTTTGTTTCTAGTATTTTCAGTGATTGTGCTGATTACAGTTTATTGAAAAATTTGCACCTCATTTTCAAGTTTGAAGCGGCACATTAGATTCGCTTGTTGTCATCTTTTTCTCGTTCAGCCCCACCTATCTCGAAAACTTTAGGTTTTTTGGACTAGCACCCATTAGGATTTTTTGATCTATATTTTTTGAATTTGGCTTTGAACTATATTATATTTCAATTTCAGCCAGTTCGACCGAGGCCTGATTATAATGTAAATTGAGCGGGGTCTTTTATATTATTACTATTCATGATATGCATTAGTATTTAAACAAAAATATTTTAGGGTATTATTTTAATCATTAAAAATATGCGCATTCTATTAAAATAAAAATTATTAATAGATATTTTACTGCAACTTGTGTCGTTTTTCCATAAATCTAATTTGTTTATATTTAATGTAGATGTAATTTAGGCGAAGAATTTTGACAAATAAAATGTTCTTGTAGTTTATAACAAACTTGTAAATATTTTTTGGTTAAAAAACGTTTTTCTTTTAATTTTGTTCGTCTCTTGTGTCGTTTTTCCAAACAAATTTACAACAAAATTTAATCTTATTTTTTACGATTGAAGGAGAATAAAATCGTCCTATCTAAAGATGATTAATAACAAATTTATGGATTCGTACCTTGTGTCTTTTTTCGAAAATTTTAATTTTTTAATTTTGAAAGTTAGTTTTTTAGGATTAAAACAGAAATTGCGTGTTTTTGATATTTTTTACAAGAACAACTTTTTTATATTTATCTTTTTCATAACTTGTGTCGTTTGTCCGAAACTTAAATTTTTTATTTTGTTTTTTACGAGTAAAAACAAAAACTAAGCATCTTTCCAGGGCATGCAATTTTAGTTTATTCATTTTTTTTCATATCTTGCATAGATTGGCTGCAAAATGGAATTTTTGATTTTTCATTATTTTTTGTAGGATAAAAACTTGAATTTTCAACATTCCGACAAAATTCAAAAATTGGTCAGAATAATCTTGTTGGGATTTAAAAAATAAACGTTTTCCTTTTCTTAAATTTTTTACATATTATACGTTTTTTGGCTTTAAATCTTCATTTTGGTTTGCTTTTTTGCTTTTTGAAAATTCTATAATTCTGATAATTTTCATTTTATCGAAAAAAGTCATAAAGATAAATTGTTCGAGTATCAAAATAATATAAATAGCCGTACACATAATTTTTAATCTTAAAAAAATAGTCTCAAATATTTTGAAAATGTGCTCACTTTTTGAATTTTTATCCAAAATAGCTGGTTTACGAACTCGTTCTTTCTTTTTAGGTCCTAAAAAAGTCTGCCAAAGCAGAATCCAATGTGATCAATGTTTCGAAAGTTATCGTGCCTGCAGAATACAGACTACAGACAGACAGACAGACACCTTCGTAAAAATAATTTTTTCTGACTCAGGGGTCTTTTACGTGGAGACCCTAGTAAAATGTCTTCAGTTTGATGAAATTCCTTTTTACACAATTTGTAATATCATAAAATCACATTAAATCTTTACAATCAACAAGACAATTATTAGTTATCGCATAATTAATAGGAACTGAGAAAATGATTAGGTTTAAAAAATTTCTTTTTGCAAAAATCGATCAGAAAACGATAATACATTGTTTCTAATTTTTAAAAGAATTTTTGGAAATTCCTTCAAATTTTTCTAATCTCTTTAAAATTGCTTGGAATTTTCGAAATACCCTAAAGTGTTTCAAATCTTTTGCAATCTTTTAAAATATCTTGAAATTTTTTAGGCGCCAGGGAATTCTTGGGAATCTTTTAAAATGCCCTTATATCCCTTTGAAAAACTTTAAAATTCTTGAAATCTATTTAAAATATTTGAAAATCTGTTCAAATTTTGGAAATACTTTGAAATTCCTTAATTCTTGTGAATAAATTCCTTGAAATCGATTAAAATATAAAATCCGCTGGAATCACATAACGTTACTTAAAATCTGATGATATTCCTTTAAATATCTTTAAACCTTTGAAATCCTATAAATTCCTTTGAGATCATAAAATGCAGTGAACTCTCGCCTATTTCAAGGAACAGAATACTCAAACATTTGCGGATTTCAAGGATGGAGGGGCTCTCACCTCTACCGCGAGTCGTCGAGTGATTTTTGTTAAACGACGTTCATTGGCTGCCCGAGCCTTATATCGATGCGCGTGCTGTAAGAATGTGTATGCATTTGCGCATGATGCATGCTAGTGTTTTTCAAGTGCTTTCGTTGACGTATGACGTGACAAATATAACATTTGCTTGAAATAGTGAGATTAGTTTTGTTTTTAGTGTCCACTCTGAAATATTTATATTTGAGTATTTTTCTGCTAATTTGAAGCTTTTCGCGCATCCCTAAATGCACTAAATTCTCGGTTTCTGTCCCCCCGGCTGAGGCCTTCTTAGAACTGTTGACCCACGTAGTTTCTCAACTCGCAGGACGAGAGAGGCTATTGACCCAAGGCGTGAAAACACCAGCAGCGCAACGGAAAGACGCAGTGCGCAGGTACTCACTCGCGTATATTGCGCAATATTATGTATTCCAACTGGAAATTCTCGACACTGGACTAAAACCGAGAGTTTAGTATTAACCGATTTCGCTCAAAGAGGAACATTTTTTTTGACGTTTCAACAAAACAAGAGGGTGAGAGCAAACAGATTCGAAAAGTGAAAAACAAGGGTCACCCTAATGTATGGTTTATTTGTTTTTTGGTTTTTTGGATCTCTATTAAAATGTTTTGTTACTTTCTAAGCGCTATTTCTCAGAAATGTCAGTCTCACCTGACCTGAAGTATTTCGAGCCACCCTAAGAGCTTTCACTCGTGTACGCTCTAGGCGAGAGATTAATGACTTTGAACTCTATACTGATATTTATCAATCTAGGTCTAGGTTTCAAGATTAGTTTACTTTTACTTTGGTCCTTATGCTACTTTTAGCAAATTACAACACTGCAAATTACTTCAAGGAAGAAAGAAACCTGTTAACCTTCTACTTCTATTAATTTCCTTCCAAAATTAATATTATGACACGAATCAAAATGATGTTTCGAAACCCCCAATTGTGCAATAATATCCAATTATTAAAAAAAAAGCGTGGTGCCTACTCGTAACAATTTAAATCTATGGTGATCGGGAATCCCGTGTGTGTGATTGGATGAACATTTCTTTTTTTTAAATTAAAAAAAAAATGCAAACTTTGATATAAATAAAAATGTGATGTGCAGGTTTTTTAAAATCAATAAAAGAAGGGTTTTATAAATTGAACAGTGTTTCGAGAAAATAAAAATATTTCTTTAAATTCTTGGGAATTGTTTTAAATTTAAAAACATTAAAAATCATTTCCTAAAGTTTTGAAAAAGAAAATGAACGATTTTAAAGCAAAAATATTAAATTGGCAGGATTGCAAAGTTTTTAAAAAATTTTGATCAAATTGAATAGACATTTAGAAGTTTTAAAAAGATTGGAAATTATTATAAACTTTGAAAACATTTAAAAGAAGTTAGAAAAACGTGCATTTTTGAATATTTGGTAATAAAAATTTTCGTAAAACTCCGGTAAAATTTAAGCCGATTTTTTTTTCAAAAGAAAGTTCAAAAAAGAATGTGGCTGATTTTAAAGCAAAATTTTCCAGTTAACAAGATAATAAAGTTTTATGAAATAAATATAATAAAAAAAATATAAATAACAATGAAAAATTTCCCAATTTTAAGAAATTTTTTTTGAAGATTTCGAAAAAAATTGCAAAGCTTTTTAAGAAGTTTGAAAAGCTTTAAAAAAATGAAAAACTTTTCTTGAGATTCCTGCACAATTTTTTAATGACTTTTTGTTTTGCAAACGTAATTTTAAAGATAAATTTAAAAAGGTTTTAAATCACTTGAAAAGATTGCTACAAATTTCGAAACTATCTGGAAGATTTAAGGGTAATTTTTTGTTTAATTTTGAATATTTATGCAACTTTTTAAAAATATATAATTCTAATAAATTCCAAATATTAATTCTAAAAGTCCTAAATGTTTTTTAAACCCACTCGAATTTTTCCCAAAATTGTTCAAAAGCCTAAAAAATAATAATATTATACTTTAAAAATTGAGACATATATGCTTAAAAATGTCTATTTTTGGTTTAAAAATAATTCCTTTTTTTATTGAAAAGTTCACTATTATGCTGAAAATGTGTCTTTTTTGAAATAAATAAAAATCTTTTTTGTTTAGAATATCATTTTTGTATTACATTTTTTTTGGAAAGACACTTTGAAATCCAAATTTTAATGTTTTTCTCTCAAGAAGCATAACATAAAAATCCAATCAGGCAACTTTTGTTAAAAGATTTTCTTTTAATTGAAATTTAAAAAAAGTTAGAATATACTATTCCTTTAAAAAATATAAAAGTTCTTAATTTTTGAAAATGCTAATAAATTCGCTAATAAAAACTACATTTTTTATATTTAAAGGTACCTATGAAATTTATGTGGAAAATTAAACATTCTTTTTCTTCGTATTGAATAAGTCTTTTCAATTTTTATAAATTTAAAAAAATATAAAGTTTCAGCTTAAAAACTTTTGGTTATAATTTTTAGAGGCCCAAGATATTTTTATTTTAAGTTTTAAGTTGATATCTGTTTTTCTCTGATAACCCAATAAAAAAATCTGAAAATAATATAAGAATTTTCTTAAAATAACAAGGGGTTTTAACTTATTATAATGATATATAGTTTCTAGAAAATTCAAGTTAATGGATAAATAGTTTTAAATTTTCTAAAACAAATGATAAATGAAGAATTTAAAAAATTAAAAAATATTTATTCTTATATTCCTGTTCCTAACAGAAACATATACAAGTAAAACTTCTACAAGAATATTCAATATTTATTCATTGCAGAATTTTGTTTAAATGTTAAATTTCAATCTGATTTTAAAATCGAAATAGTATACAAAAAACCCTTTAGATTCCTACTTTTGTTTACGAATTTTTATTTTCTATCTATGAGAAAATCATATTTTTAAAATAGATTTTATAAGCTTTATGAATGATCTTAATTATTTTTGTGATTTGTAATGTTGAAAATATAAAATGCATCTTCAAATAAATGTAAAAGAGTAAAATCCTGTATCTTTTATTTGTAGAGGGTTTCCTAATTTTTTAGTAAGAAATAATTTTAACATATGAAAATTTTCAGCAGTGAGAAATTTGTACCTATAATAGTTGGCAAGACTTTATAAATTTTGTTTAAATTTTTGAGGCCTCTAGAAATGATTTTTAGTATCGGCTCACTCAAATTTTTATAAGGGAACAAAAATATAATTTTTTTCCCAAAAATGGTTGATAATAATCTTGCAGAGGCTAAAGAGATTCTTTTTTGTTATAATTAAGCAGATATTTAAAAAAATACTTTATTTTCTACTATTTTAATTAAAAAATCGGTTGAATCTTAAACTACATTTTAGTAAATTTAACCATTTTTTAAACATTCTTTTTTTTTGTGTTCAAAATTTATTTTTTACTGTAAATGTAGATATTCCAATTTCGAGTGATAATTTTTTCTTTATAAGTAGAAAATTGAACTATTTGCTAGAAAAGTCATGTATTTTGTTGAAAATTCATGTTTGTATAGAAAATTAATCTTCTTGATCGAAAAATCATTTTTTTTATTTATTTAAAATTAGTTTTTCAAACTGTAGATTTAGCGATTCTATTTTTTAAAAATTATCTTTCATAATTCAAAATCCAACTATTGGGTTAAAAATAAAACATTTTTTATTTTAACTCAACTGTTTTTTAAAGTATTCATTTCTTTAGATTAAAAACTTTAATATTTTATTCAAAATTCGCTTATTTGGGTAGAAACTTAATCGTTTTTTTTATAATTCATCTATTTGGTTATGGATATAAAATTTTGTTAAATTACGCCTTTTTTATTGAATTCAATTGCTTGATATTTTTTTTTGATTTAAATAATTAATTAATAAATTAATAATCTTAATTTGACTGTTACATTTTTCGTTGAGAACTTATTTTTTTATTTAAAAATTTTACTAACTGCTAGAAAATTCATTTCTTTGATTGAAGATTCGGATTTTGATAAACAATTTAATCTTCTTGGTTGATAGTTGGTTTTTTTTGTATGTGTAAAATTAGTATTTCAAACTGTAAATGTAATGATTCTATTTATTGTTGAAAATATGTCTTTTATATTTTAAATACAACTATTGGGTGAAAAATTAAATTTTTTTGATTGAAAATTAAGTTTCTTTCTAAAAATTTTTTTCTACAGGTTTTAAATTCAACAGATTTCTAAAGCATTCGTTTCTTTAGATTAAAAACTTAACTATTTTATTCAAAATTTGTCTATTTGGGTAGAAGCTTAATCTTTTTCTTTATAATTCATCTAGTTGGTTACGAATTTAACGATTTTGTTAAATTACGCCTTTTTTATTGAATTCAATTGCTTGATATTTTTTTGATTTAATTAATTAATTAATAAATTAATACTCTTAATTTAAGTGTTTCACTTTTCGTTGTGAACTTCTTTTTTTATTTGAAAATTTTACTAATTGCTAGAAAATTTATTTATTTGATTGAAAATTCAGCTTTTTATCAAAATTAATCTTCTTGGTTGATAGTTGGTTATTTTTGTTTGTTTAAAATTAGTATTTCGAACTGTAAATGTAACGACTCTATTTATTGTTGAAAATATATCTTTCATATTTTAAATTCAACTATTTAATTGAAAATTAAACTTTTTTTGATTTAAAATGATCTTTCTTCCTAAAAATGTTACTCCTCCGATTAAAAATCGACTGTTTTCTAAAAGATTCGTTTTTTTAGATTGAAAACTTGACTATTTTATTCAAGATTTGCCTATTTAGGTAGATAATTATTCTTTTTTTTAATTCATTTATTTGTTTGTGGATTCAAATTTTTTTTTAAATGCTTCTTTTTTTCGTTGAATTTAAATGGTTGATAATTCGTTTCTTGCCGTTGAAAATCAGCTCTTTTTAACTGTTAATTTAACTTTTTCATTTTTGGTTGTAAACTTCTTTTTCTTCCGTGAAAAATGCAACTATTTAGTTTAAAATTTATGTATTCTATTCAAAATTCGTCTTTTTATAGAAAATTAATCATCTTTTTGAAAATCATCTTAGTAGATTAAAAAAACAGTTATTGGGTAGAAAAATCAAATATTTTGTTTAAAGTGGAATCATTTGGTTGAGAATTCAACTATTTTTTGAAAATTCGTTCTTTAGGGTTAAAAATGCATCTCCTATGATGGAAAAGTCATCTTTCATGCTTAAAAATTCATCTCTCATTTTTAAAAATTCATCTTTGACTAATTGTTCCATTAGGTTTTAAGACACGCTAGTCATTGTCATGATAAGTTCGTAAAATAGAAATACGAGGGAATCCCTCGCCAGCTTGTGTCTTGATCTCTTAATTTAGAACGCGAAATTTCAATTAGGGGACAGGCCTTGAATTTTTCAGCTTTCCTGCATTCATAAATAAAGTTTTTATTTTTTTTTGAAGCTTTTACTATACCAGTGTGGATAAAAAATTTTTTTATAGAAGTACCTGCAACTAATAGCTTGAATTTTTTTTTTTTTTTTTTTTAGAAATTTAATCTTTTTCGTTAAAGATTCAACTTTTTTTTTGAAAATTAATCTGTTTTAATGAAAACTTCTGTAAAAAAGAAGAATCCAAAGACCAAATTTGAACCAAACTGAACAATCAAACGAAAAAAGTTTTTCCAATTGCAATCTGAAAAAAATTCTTGTTAAAAACAAAAATTTCAGACAAAATTAAAAAGAGGAAAGAAAAAAGAGAAGGCAACCAACCACATCCCCCTCCTTCTCTTTTTCTTTCTTTCGTCTTTTTTATTATTAATATTATTAAATCACATAAAAATCATCAAGGCTGTATGAGTGCTGAAAATAATATTAATAATAAAAAAGACCAAAAAAAGAAAAAGAGATGGAAAGGGATGTGGTTGGTTGCCTTCTCATTTTTCTTTCCTCTTTTTTATTTTTGTCTCAAATTTTTGTTTTTAACAAGAATTTTTTTCAGATTGCAAATGAAAACAAAATTTTGTTCGATTGTTCGGTTTGGTCCAAATTTGGTCGTTGGATTCTTCTTTTTTATATGAGTTTTCATCAATTTGATAATTGGACGTTAAATAGGATTCTTTTATTTACATTTTAATCTTATTTAAATTTCCTAAATTTTAATCTGTTTTAGTTAAGGATTAAATTATTTTGTTGAAAGTGCGTGATTTTAATTCAAATCAACTGTTCTAAACTTAAGATTTAAATAACTTTTAGTTGAAATATTAAATATTACATTTTTTGTTTAATATCCATCATTTTGGTTAAAAATTACTTTTTTAACTGGAAATTTAACTATTACATTTTTGGCCTGATTGGTAGAAAATTAATCTTTTCGGTGGCAATTATAACTGTTTGGTTGATACATCATATATGTATTTTGTTAAAAATTTTTTTGGGTAAAAAATATTTATTTTTATTTAAAATCGAAATATTTTTCACTTTAAATATTGACTGTTTCACATTTAATTAAAAATTCATCTTTTTAGGTTGCAAATTCGACCACTTTGTTTAAAATTTCTTGCCTTTTGTAAAAAAAATAATTTTTTAAACCGAAAATTAAACAATTTAGTTAAAAATCAGATGTTTGATTGAAAAATTCACCTGTAGTTACAAATTTATATATTTAGCTGAAAATGGAACTTCGTTGTTGAAAATTCATCTTTTTGGAAAATTCTTCTTCTTGGTTTGAAAATTAAATTATTTGGTTAATAATTCAACTTCTCTGTAGAAACCTCGTAGTTTGGGTTTAAAACTTCCTAATTTTTTATGAAATATTTTTTCTTTATTACCTGAAAAATCTTTTTTAATTGAAAATTCAACCTTTCTTTAAAATCCGTCTTTTTGGTTTGGAAATTCTAACTTTTTTGTAAAAATGTCATCTGTTTTGGTTAAAAATCATTTTATTTTTTGTCCGTTAAAATATCATCTATTAAATTTTTTGGTGAATTAATCTTTTTTGTTTCAAAATGCAATTTTTTGTTTAAAATTTTATCTACTTCATTACTTGTAGTTGATTCTGAACCAATATATTCAGATTATTGCATTTTACAAAAAAGAAAATAAATAATAAAATAAAGGATTTCTAAAATTGCTAATAATAAAATTAATTCTTTTTTTCAAAATATTTAAATAAAAAGACTTTTTTTTAAATAGTAGAGGTAAAATTATTTGGACTTAATTAAATTTAATCTTTTTCGTTAAAGATTTAACTTTTTTGTTGAAAACTAATCTATTTTAGTTAAGGATTAAACTAGTTTGTTAAAAGTGCGAGATTTTTACTCAAATCAACTCTTCTAAATTTAAGATTTAAATATTTTTTAGTTGAAATATAAATTATTACATTTTTCATTTAAAATCCATCATTTTGGTTGAAAATTACTTTTTTAACTGGAAATTTAACTATTACATTTTTGTAGAAAATAATTCTTTTTAGTAGAAAATTCATTTTTTTATATAAAAATTACTTTATTTTTGATTTAAAATCAAAAATTTTTTATTTCAAATATTGACTGTTACATTTTTATTTAAAAATTCATCTTTTTAGGGTAAAAATTCAACTATTTTGTTAAAAATTCCTTGCCTTTTGGAAAAAATTAATTTTTTTTGACTAAAAATTAAAAAATGTGGTTAACAATCAGATGTTAGATTGGAAATTCATATTTTTGAGTTGAAAAATCAACTTTTGAGAAGAAAACTGAGTAGAATGAGAAATTCAACCATTTTGTAGAAAATTAATATATTTGTTAAAAAAATTTACCTGTAGAGTCACAAATTTATATATTTAGTTCAAAATGGAACTTCGTTGTTGAAAATTCGCCTTTTTGGAAAATTCTTCTTTTTCTTTTAAAAATTAAATTATTTAGTTAATAATTCAACTTCTCTGTAGAAACCTTGTATTTTGGCCTTGAAACATCCTAATTTTCGATTGAATATTTTTTCTTTATTACCTGAAAAATCTTTTTTGATCGAAAATTCAACCTTTCTTTAAAATCCGTTTTTTTGGTTTGGAAATTCAACTTTTTTGTAAAAATTTCATCTGTTTTGATTAAAAATCATTTTATTTTTTTGTGCATTAAAATATTATCTACTAAATTTTTTGGTGAATTAATCTTTTTTTGTAGAAAATGCAATTTCTTGGTTAAAATTTTAACTACTTTATTACTTGTGATTGATTCTGAAACAATATCTTTAGATTATTACATTTTACAAAAAAGAAAATAAATAATAAAATAATGCATTTCTAAAATTGTTAATATTAAAATGATTTTTTTTTACAAAATATTTAAATAAAAAGACTTTTTTTATGAAGTTGAGGTAAAATTATTTGGCCTCAATTAAAAGAACTCTTAAAATATTCATAAGCAAGCCCTGCAGATTGGAACGAATCATGAGTTTAATATTTCTGTTTACAATTTTTTATTTGAGATTGATCTATTTTTTCATGTATGATTTTATGTAATTAAGAATTAAAAAATTAAAAAGATTTGTCATCAAAAACAGATTTCCAAACTACCCCACTTTCCGGCTCATTAGAGTCAAATATAAGTGAGGTGGGTTTTGGTTGACTTTTTTCCCCTTTTCTCCCTTTTTTCATTTGGTTATTTTTGTCTCTAATGACCTGAAGATTGAGGAAGTTTGGAAATCTGCTTTTTGATGATGAATATTTTTCATGCTTATTTTTCATAAAATTATTTATGAATAAATAGACTGCTTCATTAATTCATAAAAAACAGTAAATTATAAAAAAATTTCCCTCCCCTAAATCATTTAACGTAAATTTTGGAAAACCCCTGAACTCACAAAAAATTTTTCTCGGCAAAAATTACGTACGATAAGGAAGGGGGAGGAGGTCAAACATTACGGACCTCTCTAGTGGATTTTATGGGTTTTTAAATTTTATTATTTATGTTTTTATTATTTATTATTTAGTTATTTTTATCAGGTAATTAAAACATACTTAGGACTAACAAATTTCAAGGTTAATTGAAATTTTTTTTTCAAATGCGAACGAAAACTCGATTGAAAACTTGTCACAAGGGAATCAGACTGGGATCTCATGGTTAAACAGAAATTTTTAAAATTTGAAAACCAAATTTTTATTTTTATTTCTCAGAAGTAGTTTTATCTCTCAATTCAATAAATTTTAGAAATACTAAAAAAAATTATCCGTATATTTACATTTAAATCAGTCCATTTGTTTACGATAAAAATGCCTTTTTTAATTTTCTTTTCCCCTCCATAACTAAAAAAAAATATGAAATTTTAATATTGACATTTGCAGGATTTTGCATTTACATAGATGCCCATATATGGTGCTAATATCATTTCAAAATGTTTGTAGAAGTTTAGAAACATTTTCAAAAAAAAACTTTAAATTTAAGAAGTTAAAAAAAATTGAAAACAAAATGTAAGCTTTTGAAGATTTTGAAACAAAATTTGGAAGTTTTTGAAGAGTTTAGAAATTTTTTAAGATAATAGAATAATTTTCTTTAGATTCCTGCGAAAATTTTAAACGATTTTGCTTATGAAAAATGGATGAAAAGAGAAAATTTATAATAATTTATAATAATAATTTTTTCAATTTTGCAAATTTCTTTTCACTTGTAAGAAAAGTTTGAATCAATTCACAAGGTATTTTGAAGGTTAAGAAATTTTCAAAAGAATAAAAATAAATTTAAGATTGGAAAAGATTTTAAACAATCTAAAGCCAAATACAGATTTTTAAAGATTACGAAATTTCTTTTAACTTTTTAAGAGTTTTGACGGGTTTTAAAGAAAATAAGAAAATTTCCTAACATTCCTGGATATTCGTTAATGATTTTTTATTTTAAAAGGCAATTTTTAATAAAAACTCAAAAAGATTTCAAAAGATTTCAAAAATGGAATAGTTCTAAAAATTACAGAAATAATAAAATTGCCAACAAATAAAAATAAATAATAAAATAACGAAAACTTATTTGATTTCATATGTTAATATTTTACCATTTTTTAATTGCTTAAATTCAAGAGATTATAAATGTTTTTATTTCAACTGTCGACAATTTTCCAGTGTCATTACTTTTATTTTTTGGGATTTTTCTGCAGTCATCCCCTAAGAATGTCGCAATGAAATTTTTTTCTTTTTGAAAATTTTTTCAACATTTTAGGAAACATTCGAATCACTTAAAAAAATATTTAGGGATTATAAAAGTTTTTAAGAGATTAAACATATTTCTATGAATAACTTTAAATAATTTCTGAAACTTTACAAAATATTATTCAACTTTTTTTGGATTGGAAAAGATTTTAAACACTCCAAGGCCAAATGCAGATTTTTAAAGAGTACGGAAATTGTTTTTTAACTTTTTAAGAATTTTGACGGTTTTCTAAGAGAATAAGAAAATTTCCAAACGTTCCTGGATATTTAATTATGATTTTTTATTTTAAAACGCATTTTTTAATGAAAATACAAAAAGATTTTAAAAGATTTAAAAAAATGGAATGGTTCTAAAAATTCCAGACATTTAAACATTGACAACAAATAAAAATAAATAAGAAAAATTTATTTGACTTCATATGTCAATATTTTACCATTATTTTAATTGCTTAGATTCAAGAGATTATAAATGTTTTTATTTTAACTGTCGACAATTTTCCAGGGCTATGAATTTTATTTTTCGGGTTTTTTTCTGCAGTTATCCCCTAAGAATATCGCAATGAAATTTTTTTCCGTTTGAAATTTTTTTTAACATTTTCGGAAAAATTTGGAATCAGTTAAAAAATATTTAGGGATTATAATAGTTTTAAAGAGATTAAAAATATTTCTATAAATAACTTGAAAAGATTGATACAAATTTACAAAATCTGAAAATATAAAAAAAATGTTTGTATTTTCTCAAGAAGCGTAAGAAGATGATATTTATTTGACCTTAAAAGAAAAACGATAATACATACCAAAAATCTAATTAAAGCTCGAAACTAAGTGCTTAAAACGTTGAGCAAATAACTAGTTATTTAGGATTTTCTTTAAATTAAAAATAATTATTTGCTTCAAATAGAAATAATAGCTCGCTCAGCGCGCGATTGATGTTAATATTTCAAATTGAAAAGCACTGTGGCTTAGTTTACATTGTTAAAAAATGCATTAAAAAAAATATGGAAGTCGATCAGAAAACGACGATTTGATTCTAAGAGTAAGAGAGTCGTTTGTGCATACTTGGTATTTTGGCAGCATGTGCAAATCCTTGGAAATATAGTAACAATAAATAGTTAGGAACGAAAACGTGCATAATCATTAGTAATAAATGACTGTATATTTTCCAAGAGTCTGTTCTAGATCTGAAAGATGAATATGAAACCAATTGGAAAATTTTCTTCAGGCTATAATAGAGTAGATTCTTTTTATATTTACTGAATGGCTCTGTATTTTGTTTCTGACATCTAGAGGCCAATCTATTATAGTCACGCCCTGCATTAAGGGCGAGATCTTTTAAATTTGGGAAATCCCTAGGGAAATCTGAATTGACATATTTTTAAACATTGGTTATTTAAAGTTAGATGAATGTCTCTTCAAAAAACTTTTAAAAACTCAGCTGTTTTCAGATTTTCTTCACTTCATTTTTTTTTAAACTAAACTTTTTTGTTGAAAATTTAAAAATTTTCTTCTGTGAGATAGTTAAATTTTTCATTTCTAAAATTTTTCAACTGTTAATAATTTAATTTTTTTTATTTTCAACAGTTTATAATTTCGCCATCTTGTTGAAAATTCAACTTTTTGTCAAAAATTCATCGTTTTTGGGTAAAAAATTGAAGCTTTGACTTTGATGTCTGAGGGTCTAATTTGAATTGATTTAAAAAATTTTTATCTTGAGTTGGCTTCTCTAAAACAATTAAATGAAAAAATTAACAATTTAAGTGTTGCAAATTTAAGTATTTGAAAATTTAAGCAACAAAAAGAAAATTTCAATCTTAATATTTACAAATATTTACAACTATTTACATAAAGTATTATATCTAATTCCTTACCTCTATTACCTGTGATAGCGCAATTTAGGACTTTTTAGCATACGGTTGAGCGAGCGAGCGAGCGATCGAAAGCGAGAGTGCAAGTGCAAGCGAGAGAGAGAGAGAGAGAGAGAGAGAGAGAATGAGGACGCAAACGAAGCTTCCGTTTCCTTATTCTTTCACATTTTTGGCCTCCAATTTGCAATTTTTTCACATGTATTCTTTCATTTGCTCTCATTGGCTCCCCCAGCACCCTCCAACTTCTTCATCCATTCTTCTCCTAATCCATCCTCCCCTAGAATCTTAACCACATTCTCTTGCCAGCTTTCTTTATCTTCCATTCCTCTCATACATCCTTCCCATACGTGCTCCCATGTTTCCTCCTCCCATTTACATATTCTACACTTCCTGTTCTCTTCCTTTTCCCAATACATCCCCTCTCTTACCTCGTTTCCCAGTGTAAATCTTGCTATTCTGGTCCACCTTCTCTTCCCCCTCCCTTTTCTAAATACTTAGGTAAGCCTTACTTTTTCATCATCTTTTACCATTTATTGTATTTTGATTCCTCAATCATCCCCCATCTTTCTATCAACTGTCTTTCCCTGTCCTTCTTTTCCAATTCTGCATAGTTTACTCCAGTCCCCTCTTCCATGTCTCTAGCATTCAAGAACTTCCTTCTTTCTTCTTCCCATCTCGTTAATTCTATCGCCCTCCCTCTCCTCTCTTCTACCTCGATCAAACACTTTCTCGCAAAGTCCCCTCCTTTTCCTCCCTTAGCTTCATCTCAAGTTTCCATGCCCTCTTTCCCGCTCTAATACTTAATTTATCCCTTTGCGCTTCTTTATCCCTTTGCCTCCAATCTACCCCTAATGTCCACCTTATACATCTTTCTTGTAAACTCTTCATACCTTTCCTTTCTTTCCATTCCCATATCTCTGCCCCATAACTTAATACCGGCCATACCAGCGTATCAAATCACCACATTCTCCTTCTCTAATTTTTTTTAACCTTCTTTTTCCGATTCCCCATATCTGTTTCATTACCCCTGCTGCTTTTTTTATCCTTTCTCTTATATGAGCTCTATGATCTCCATTCTTTTGAAAAATATATCCCAAATATTTAAACTCCTTCACTTCTTCTGCCTTTATTCCCTCCCATCTCCTCGCCCATTCTTTCTGTCTCTACCTCCTTTTCGAAACCTCATTATCTTCGTCTTTTCTATATTTAAATTCAGCTTTTTCCCATCTGTGTATTTCTCTAATCTTGTAGTTAAGCCCACCATCCCTTCTTGATCCTCTGCCATCCTCATTTCTTCTTACAAGTCTGATATATAATATATTATCTATTTGTTAAAAATTCATCGTTTTTAGTTAAAAATTTAATTGTTCTAATTTCAAATATTGAAAGAACAACCATTGAAAATTCAATTTTCTTCCATTGTTCTTAGTTAAAAATGCAACTTTTTTGTTGAAAATTCGAAAATTGTTTACCAAAATGGTTGAATTTGCAATTTTTACAATTTTCAACTGTTAAAAATTCAATTTTCGAAAATTAAAGAAATGGGAAAATTCAGCTGTTGAAAATTCAATTTTTAGGAATTGAAAATTTAATAATTTTGTTGAAAATTTAGACAGTTGTTAAAAATTCATCGTTTTTAGTTAAAAATTCTTTTGTTGAAAACTCAGTTTACAATAGTCTCAAATTTAATCATCTTCTTGAAAATTTAACTATTTGTTAAATTATTTGTCGTTTTTGGCTGAAAATTCAAATATTGAAAATTTAACTTTTGAGCATTGAATCGTTGAAAATCACACTTTATAAAAATTCAGCTGTTGAAAATTCAGTTGTCTTTTATTCGTTTTGTTTCAAAATAAAACTCTTTTGTTAAAAATTCGAAAATTGTCAACCAAAATAGTTAAATTTCCATTTTTTTTTCAATTTTCAGCTATTGAAAACTTAACTTTCATCAATTTTTAACAGATTAAAATTTAATTTTTAATTTTTCAAAATAAATGTTTTTGGTTCAAAATTTAACTGTTAAAATTTTAGATCTTAAAAATTGAACTTTGGAAAATTAAACTGTTGAAAATTTCACTTTAAAAAATTCAAAATTTGAAAGTTTAACTTATGATAAATTACTGACTGAACTTTCAGGAAAATGGTAAAATCAATTTTCAGATTTCTTCAATTTCCAGAAGATGAAAATTTAACTACTTTGTTCAAGAAGTAATTAATTTCATAAAAGTTCAATTATTTTGTTCATGATTCATATTTTTTAGTTGAAAATTCCACAGTTACAAATTCGACTTTTAAAAATTCAGTTTTCTGAACTTTTTCTTGATTAATTTAAATTCTTGGTTATTTCAATTCAGATAAAGTTATCTTCAGAAGACTTCCAGAAATTTAGCTGTCGAAAGTTTAAAAGTGGAAAATTCAATAATTCTCTTCAATTAATTTTGCATTAAAATTAAATCATTTTGTTGTAAATACAATTTTCTTCACTTGTTCTTAATTGGATATTCAATTCTTTTGTTGAAAATTTGAAAATTGTCTACCAAAAGTGTTAAATTGCTAAATTTATTTGATTTTTAATATTCAAAATTTCATTTTTGAGCAGTAAAAAATTTAAGAAACTGTTTAATAACTTTAATAATTTTATTGAAAATTCTACTATTTTGTTCACAAATCATCATGTTTTAAAAAATTTTTTTAAAAAATTTTTTTAAAAATTTATCGATTTTTGTTGAAAATCAATTATTTCATTGAAAATTTAACTGTCTTCTGAAAATTGGCCTTTTTGGCCTTAAATCGAATTTATTCTAATTTAATCTAATTTAAATTATTAAATTTAAACTATTTAGCTAAAAGTTTGTCTCTTTTAAATAAAAATTTAGCTGTTTTTGTATCAATGATATAGTCTGGTTGAAACAGTTTTTTATGGAATTCAACTCATTGGTTGAAAATTAATCTTTCTTGGTTTAAAAGGATCTTCTATTATTTAAATTTCACTTTTGAAGGTTGATAATTCAACTCTATTCTTCAAATATGTATCGTCTGTTTGGTTTATAAATTCAGCTATTCAGTCGAAATTGCAATTTTGTCATAAATGTGAATATTCTTTGTTTGAAAATGTATCAATTGTTTCGCAAATTTATCTATTTCATTTTGGAACCTGTATGAGTTTAAAGCGTTTCATATTGAGTTTAAAATAATACCATTATATTAATTTTCCTCAAAACAATTGATTCCCCTATTATTCCCCTATTTTCATTTAAAAAAATAACCGTATGACCCCTCTTTTGAGAGGATTTTGGACTGAGAAGTTTGCCAAAAAGAATCTGTATTTCGGAAAACAAAATAACATAATTGATAAAAGTGACAAAATTATTTTGCGTTACCAGAAAAAAATGGATCCAAAACAAAGATTTTATTATTCAACAAAGTATTTAGTAGATCAACAGAAGGTTTATTGAAAGAACCGACAATTTTTTCAACCAAATTTTTTCTCAACCAAAAATTTATTATCTTATTATTTCTTGTAAAATTCGGTTATTGTAACAATTAATTTTTTTTTGTAGATGAAGAGCGTTGGATCCGTTTACAAATTTTATGGGGCAGTGGTGGAACGGACTGCTTCAAAATCGAGTGCCTGTGAAGAGATGGAGCGTAATAAAGTTCCCTAAAGATGTTCAGATGTTGAGAAGGCACTCGGGAGTTATCATTCAATAGGAAGGCTGTGATAAGAAAAAAAATGACGGTATCATACCAATACGAAGTGGCTAGTTCGACTAGTGGAGGTTTCACGAGACTGCTGTTTATGTGGCGAGGTTCCTTGTATAAGCTTATTTACAGGGAACTTCTTCTCTTCCTAGTTCTCTTTGCTGCAGTTTCTGCTACTTATCGACACGTCTTAAATGCCTCACAGAGAAGGTATTTTTACAAATTAACTTTTACAGTCTTAATTTAAAAAATAAAATGTGCAATATTCAAATTTTATTTGAAACAAAAATTCAATTTGTAGCGTTTCTTAGAAAGGAATCTGTATTGTCATCAGAGAATAACATAATTTCTTAACGTATTTACAGACTAGATTGAGCTATAAATTAAACACTTTTTAAATTATTCTTTTTCAGAAAAAATTTAATTAAACAAGTTTCTTAGGAAACGTTTATAATATTGTGCCACCGCCAGCGTCTCATATTGGAAAAAAATATTTCCGTGGACAAATAAATTTTTAGCTTACATTATTAATTCAATTAATTCATAATTTTTATAAAAATTTGGATTAATTTTTCATTTATCAACCAACTTGACATTTCCTTTTTTCAATTTTCAGAAGTATTATCTTTTTAAGATTTTCAAATGTTTCACAGAAGGTCTTATATTTATGCTAATCCTATACTATAAATAACTATAAATAGCTATAAATTAAGCATCTTTAAAATTATTCTTTTTCGGAAAAAATTTAATTAAAAATATTATTTTAGGACACGTTAATAATCTGTGCCACTGCCACCGTCTCATATTGGAAAAAAATATTTTCGTATATAAATAAATTTTTAGCTTACACTATTAATTTAATCATTTCATAATTTTGATAAAAAATTGGATTAATTTTTCATTTATCAACCAACTTGGCATTTCCTTCTTTCAATTTTCAGAAGCATTATCTTTTTAAGATTTTCAAATGTATCAAAGAAGGTCTTATAATTATGCTAATCCTATACATAAATTATTTTTTACTGTGTGAGAATAATTTAAAAAAAATGGTTTACCACAATTTAAAAAAATGAATGCAGGCACTGTTTAGCTTATTACAATCTGTAATAACTAATCAAACAATTTTCATACAGAAATTTAGAGATTGGCTATTTCCGAAAGAATAGGCTTAATCTTTCTTTAAGAAATCTGATAAAAACGTGTTTGTGATGACTCTTTGCTATGATATTTCTGTTGTTTATAAAAAAACTTTAAATAATTAATAATGGTTGTCAATGTAGAATCTTTAAATTTTTTATGAATGTTATTTAAGTCGATTCATCGCAGATATTCTTAATTGATAACACAAAGAAGTGAGCCGATTTGTTGACAAATAGCCAAACTCTGAAATTATTGATGAACAATTTTTAAGTTAAAAATAATACTTGTAAATTTGTAATGTACCGTAGAAAAACGTAATCGAAAAGACATTCTTAGTTGATTTCGTAAAAAATGGTGTCTGCTCGTTGAAAAATAGCCAAATTCTAGATTTTTTGTGAATATTGTTTAAATAAATTATTAATTTTAATACATTTTTAAAGTATTACAGTAAAGAGTCTTCGAAAAGACATTTTTAGTTGATATTGTAAAAAAATTGAGCTGATTCGTTCAAAAAACAGACAAACTCTAAATTTGTTTATGAAATAGTTTGAAAATGTTTGGAAATGTTATGAAATTGTTTGTTTATGAAAATTATTTAAATAATTGAATATTAATAATTCTTAATAATTTTCATTGTATAATTTCAAAAAGTCATGAAAAATACATTTTTTGTTGATTTTGTATAAAAATTCAGTTTTTTCGTTAAAAAAGAGACAAACTCTGCATTTGTTTATGAAATTGTTTAAATAAACAATTATATTAGTAAATTTAATAATTATCATAACGAAGAGTCATCGGTAAGGCATTCTTAGTTTATTTGGTGAAACATTGAGTATTTTTGTTGAAAAATAGCCAAACTTTGATTTTGTTTATGAAAATTATTTAAATAATTGAATATTAATAATTCTTAATAATTTTCATTGTATAATTTCAAAAAGTCATGAAAAATACATTTTTTGTTGATTTTGTATAAAAATTCAGTTTTTTCGTTAAAAAAGAGACAAACTCTGCATTTGTTTATGAAATTGTTTAAATAAACAATTATATTAGTAAATTTAATAATTATCATAACGAAGAGTCATCGGTAAGGCATTCTTAGTTTATTTGGTGAAACATTGAGTATTTTTGTTGAAAAATAGCCAAAGTTTGATTTTGTTTATGAAAATTAATTAAATAATTAAATAATTAGCAATTCTTAATCATTTTCAGTGTATAATTCGAAAAAGTCATCAGAAAGACATTTTTGTTGATTTTGTATAAAAATTCAGTCTTTTCGTTAAAAAACAGACAAACTCTAAATTTGTTTATGAAATTGTTTCAATAAACAATAATTTTAGTAAAGGTACAAAGTAGCGTAATGAAGAGTTATCGGCAAGGCTTTCTTAATTTATTTGGTGAAAAATGGTACATTTTCGTTGAAAAATAGCCAAATTTTGATGTTGTTTATGAAAATTAATTAAATAGTTAAATAATTAGCAATTCTTAATCATTTTCAGTGTATAATTCGAAGAAGTCATCAGAAAGACATTTTTGTTGATTTTGTATAAAAATTCAGTCTTTTCGTTAAAAAATAGACAAACTCTGAATTTGTTTATGAAATTATTTGAATAAACGATAATTTTAGTAAATGTACAAAGTAGCGTAACGAAGAGTTATCGGTAAGGCATTCTTAATTTATTTAGTGAAAAATGGAGTATTTTCTTTGAAAAATAGCCAAACTTTGATTTTGTGTATGAAAATTATTTAAATAAATGAATAATTAGTAATTCTTAATATTTTTCAGTGTATAATTTCAAAGTCATCAGAAAGAAATTTTTTGTTAATTTTGTATAAAAATTCATTATTTTCGTTGAAAAATAGACAAACTTTGAATTTGTTTATGAAATTGTTTAAATAAACAATAATATTAGTAAATTTACAAAGTATCGTGACGAAGAGTCATCGTTAAGGCATTCTTAGTTTATTTGGTGAAAAACTGAGTATTTTCGTTGAAAATAGTCAAACTTTGATTTTGTTTACGAAAATTATTTAAATAATTAAACAATTAGTAAATCCTAATAATTTTCAGTGTATAATTTGAAAAAGTCACCAGAAAGACCGAAATTCCGTTTTTTCGTTAAAAAATAGACAAACTCTGAATTTGTTTATGAACATTGTTAAAGCAATTGTTAATTTTGGTAAAGTATAATTTAAAAAAGTCATCAAAAAGACGCTCTTTGTTGATTCCTTTAAAAAATTAAGTTTATTCGTTAAAAAATATCAAAATTGCGCATTTTATTATAAAAAATGTTTAAGCAATTGTCAAATAGAATCCATTTTAACTTAATCGGCATGAAACATTAACTTCTCTCAAATTTTTCACAAAAACTCTAGATTCGAATAAGTTAAAAATTGCCAATCTAAAATAACTTCTCTTCAATAACTTGCTTCTAGCGAAATAAATCAATCATTAAAAATTTTTTTTATCCACAGGAAAAAAAATTTGTATTTCTGAAATGTTAAAAAACAATCTTTAAATAAAAAATCCATTCACACAATTTTTTGAAATTAAAAAAGCTTTTATTTAGAAAAGAATCTTTAAATCAAATGATTAGTTTTGGCGAAAATTATATTTGTTCAGAAATATCTACTTTCTTGCTCAAAATGAAGCTCTTTGCATTTAGAATAAAGATAAAAAATCAAATTTTTATGTTATTGTTTATTTTTCGTTTTGATGTACGCAGATAAAAAATATGAAAAATGAGGAAAATTTGGTTATTCAGACCAATATGATGGAAGCTTTTTTTATTTCAATTTTGTTGCTAGTGGCTCAAATTAAAGCTCCTGGCATTTAGAATTGAGATAAAAAATGAAATTTTCTATCTCAAAGTATTCAATTTTTGTCAGCAGTAGTTAAAAAAAAACTCGAGGAAAATTTAGTTATTTAGACCCCAATACTGGAATTTTTTTTTAGTACAATTTTTTCGGGGATTGCTTAAATTGAAATTTGTGCTATGTAGGATTGACATGAAAAAAAATTGGCCACGTTAGATTTTCGATTGGTAAGAAAAAAAATATGCAATAAAAATCCTGTAAAAAATATTTTATTTTGCTCAAAATTATTTTATTTTAACCAATTTTAAGTTCGAAGCATTACAAATTTATTGATTTTAAACTTTTTTTTTTATAATTTCAACACTTTTTAAATTAAAACTTAAATTATTTTTATGTTTGTTTGTTTTAAATTGTGTAGTTTTGAATATTTAATTTATAATTGCTCATCGTAAATAAAGAGTCAAATATTGCTGAATATTAAAAAAATATTTTCTTTTCAATAAGAAAATATCAAATTGAATGGTTGAGAAATGGAATATTTTACAATAAAAAAATTCAAATTAGATAAAAGTATTTAATTATTATAATTATTATAATTAAAAATACTTTATAAGGTTTTTATTGGAGGTTTAAATCTGGTTATCTTCGAAGGCTATCAAATTGAAATAGTTCAATTTTCAAAGTTAAAATCTGCAGATTATTTTATTTTGAACAGATTCATAATCTTCTCGTAAAATTAGTTATTGTTTAATTTTAAAAATCATAAATTAATTTTATTTTACACTCAAGTGATTGAAAATATATTTTTTTCTAGCGTATTCGAGCAAATAGTCGTGTACTGCGATACCTTCATAAGCCTCATACCTCTGAGTTTTGTGCTAGGATTTTATGTCGCTCATGTCGCAGCTCGATGGTGGGAACAATATATAGCTATTCCATGGCCAGATAAGTAAGTTTCTTTTCAACAATTTATCTTCAGTTTTTAAATTATTATTATAACAAAGTTATCTGAAAGAAAAAGGCGAGAAGTTCCTAAAGACGATATGTCTTACCATTACAGTATTGTTCTACTTCGATGTCAGGTTGATTTAAGTGGTTACGGTTAGTTCTCGTAGAACTGATTATTTAGATGATTTAAATATATTTGAAAAAAGTTTCGAAACGAAAGTGACGAGAACAGATTTATAAAAAACGTGTACTACCAGGGCATTCCATTTCCACTCATTAATCTGATCCGAAACATAATTAATTTTTTGGCATATCGAATTTTTTTCAAGTCTTTTTTTCTTGGGTTTGACTTAACAAATAAGTAAATTGAATCTAAATATAAAAAGTCTAGGAGTAGAAAAGCGTAAAGTTTTCATCAAAATGTCTTCACATTACACTCCTTTTCTACTTGCTATCCTGAATCGAGATTTATGTGGTCTCAGCCTAAGTCGTTAAGGCATTTACTTCCTTAAATTAAATTGCATTTCTTAGTGATTAGTATTACTACAAATAGAAAAATTATGTTTCTGTGAAAAAACTACGAATTCTCTAAAATTCTAAGTATATTATGAACAACTTTCGGGTTAAAATGATCATTATTATTGTTATCCCCCACTTTATCCTGCATATTGAACAGTTGTAATAAGGTTAAAAATAAGTTTTACTAAAAGTAAGATGCCCTAACAGAAAATTCTTTTTATACTCTCGATTTATTCCTCGATTTTATTTTATTCAAATGAATTTTGTATGAAGTGTAAATTGTAAATTTAAACACAAATTTAAATTCTGTGAAATGCTTCGAATTTTAAATTTGTTATTTAAGAGTGATGCACTTGGTGGCTTTGTACATAACCGGAAACGATGAATACGGAAGAATGCTTCGAAGAGCTCTTATGCGTTATCTCAACCTCTCGCTGATTTTGGTTTTAAGATCTATCAGTTCTGCTGTGAAAAGAAGATTTCCTACTCTAGATCACGTTGTCGATTCAGGTACGTTGTATTCAATTTGAAAATTATATAATTAACAATTCTTCATTTGCACTACCGTTGCACGAGACTCAAGACGAGACAAGAAAATACAAGACGAGGCGAAGCAAGTCGAGACGAGATGGGATACGAGACGAGACGCAACACGATATTAGACGAGAAAAGAACCAAGAGGAGACAAGACTCAAGACGAGACAGACGAGATAAGACAAGAGGATACGAGACAAGACAAGACGAGACAAAACAAATCAATGCGAGACGGGATACGAGATGAGACGAGACAATATATTAAGTGAGAAAAGACCTGAGACGAGACAAGAGCCATGAAGAGGCGACACTCAAGACGAGGCGAGATCGAGACAAGACTCAAGACGAGACGAGACAAGACAAGAATAGAGACGAGGCCATATCAAGATTTTATGATATGAGTGGTAAAAGGGTAGAGAGAATAAAGCGAGGGGGAATGGGAAAGGAGGAGTACTGGGGATTTGAACAGCTTATGAAACTATGAAATCACATTATCAGAGAGGAGGGGACTGTTAACACAGAATATGACATCACACATGGAAAATATAAATGTGTGTAATGATTTTTTGAAAAACTTGGAAAAATTTAAATTAAATTTATTAAATTAACATTTTAATTTTAATTCAATCTCTCTAGAATGAAATATTTCTTGTTATTTGAAAATTGATCTCTTCTGTTATAAATTTTGGTTTAAAAGTTGCAACTTTTTATTTAAAAATTAATCTGTTCATCTGTTTACGTTAAATTGAATCATTTAAAAAAAATTAAACTCTTTTTTGGTTGAATTTCACCTGTTATATTTTTTGTTTCGAATTTTTCTTTTTCAGTTGGTAATCCAATTACTTGGTTCAAAGTTGAACTTCTATGTGACAAAATAATTTTTTAAAAGTTTTGTTAGATTAGTTGAAATTTTAATTATATTGTTAGGATTTTAACTAGAACTATTAAAAAATGTATTATTTTGTTAAAAATTCGCCCGTTTTGGTTGAATTAAACTTTTTTGTTTTTAATATAAAAATATGTTTTGGTTGGATTCAACTATTTTCGATTTATATTATAGTTAAAACTTCATCTTTGTTGGTTAAAAATACAATTGTCTTCTGAACAATCAGTATTTTTTGTTTAAAGATCGGAAAATGGAAAATATGAATATAAATAACAATTTTTCGAAATATTTGAAAAAAATGAAAATTTGTGATTTTATGTTGCTGGAGTGAGGAGGCCCCTAAGCTCCTGGACATGAAGTGAAAATTTAATTTCGCATCTTTTTCTTCTCATAAAAAAAGTTGTAGCTTTTTTATTTTTCGAATTATTTACGAAAAACTGTTTTTTTCTCTGATCAAAATATTTTGATTTTTTTCACTTTAACTTTCATCGAAATGGAAAGTTTGTAAGATTTTGTATTAAAATTAATCAGAAATATGAACTGTGATATTCTGCGACCGATGGCGTTAACAAAACATCAAAATGTTTATTTAAAAAATTGTTAATAATTTTTTTCAAGATGGTGCATAATTCGTCCTAACAAACTGTTGATGTTTTAATTTGCAGGCGCGATTGATTTTCTCCTGCGTAAATTACTGCCTGGCAGTAAGCCGCTACCCCTGCTAATCGGAAGAGAGTGGATTAAACTGATGTATTTAGTTTTGGTAGAGAAACAACCAGAAATCATACATAAGTATATTTACAAATAGAGGTCATGCGAAGGACACGCCGAATACAAGGAAAAATAAATATAAAGAGATTCTTTATTTTAAAGACTTTTATGAAGTTCATGCTCCTAGAAGTGGCAACACTAAAATATTTTTATCAGAGAAGATCTATTTATTATAA
>JAAAKG020132281.1:1861-14554 GCA_010014905.2 Druon quercuslanigerum
GTTAAAAATTCATTTTTTGTTGAAAATTTATCTTATCAACAGAAAGTTTAACTATTTTGTTAAAAAACTATATTTTTTAGTTAACAATTCAAATTTTTGATTAGAAATTTATTTTTTTTTAACTGCTAATTAATGTTTCGTTTAAAAATTCAATTAATTTGTTAAAAATTCATTTTTTGTTGAAAATTTATCTTATCAACAGAAAGTTTAACTATTTTGTTAAAAAACTATATTTTTAGTTAACAATTCAAATTTTTGATTAGAAATTTATTTTTTTTAAACTGAAAATTAATTTTTCATTCAAAAATTCAATTGTTTTGTTAAAAATTCATTTTTTTGTTGAAAATTTATCTTATTAGCGGAAAATTGAACTATTTTGTTAAAAAATTATATTTTTTAGTTAAAACTTCAAATTTTTTATTAGAAATTCTTTTTTTTAATTCAATTTCCTTGTCAAAAGTTCATTTATTTTATTGAAAACTCTTTTATTCTATTTAAAACTTATTTTTCGGATTAACAGATTAATCATCTTGTTTACAAATTCGTGCTTTTGGTTGAAAATTCAACTTTTTGAAAATTCTTCATTTTAGTTGAAAATTTATCTTATTAGTAGAAAATTTAACTATTTGGTTAAAAAATTACATTTTTTAGTAGAAAATACAATAATGCAACAACATGCAAAATAAATAAATTTGTAATAAAGCAATTGAATTTTTGAATGAAAAAATAATTTTCAGTTTAAAAAACAAATTATCTTAGTAGCAGAAAATTTAACTGTTTTGTTAAAAAAAATTATATTTTTTAGTCGAAAATTCAACTTTTTCATTGGAAATTCGTTTTTTTTAAACTGAAAAGTAATTTTTTATTGACAAATTCAATTGCTTTGTTAAAAATTCATTTAATTTATTAAAAATTCATTTATTTTGTTGAAAATTCATCTTTCAGGGTAAAAGATTAATCATCTTGTTTACAAATTTGTGCTTTTGGTTGAAAATTCAACTTTTTAAAAATTCTTCATTTTAGTTGAAAATTTATCTTATTAGCAAAAAAATATTTTTCAGTCAAAAAATTCAACTTTTTCATTGGAAATTCGTTTTTTTTAAACTGAAAAGTAATTTTTTATTGACAAATTCAATTGCTTTGTTAAAAATTCATTTAATTTATTAAAAATTCATTTATTTTGTTGAAAATTCATCTTTCAGGGTAAAAGATTAATCATCTTGTTTACAAATTTGTGCTTTTGGTTGAAAATTCAACTTTTTAAAAATTCTTCATTTTAGTTGAAAATTTATCTTATTAGCAAAAAAATATTTTTCAGTCAAAAAATTTAACTTTTTCTTTGGAAATTCGTTTTTTTAAACTGAAAATTAATTTTTTATATAAAAGTTAAACTACTCTGTTAAAAACTCCTATATATTTTTAAAAATTCGCCTTTTTCAGTAGAAAATTTTAATTTTCTTGGTTGGAAAAATCATGCTTGTTGCAAAAATGTTTTTTTTTTGGTAAAAATGGATTCTTTTACTTTAAATTTAAATATCCCTCTGGAATACTTATTATTTCAGTTCAAAATATATCTCCTTGATTAAAAATTTAACAAGTTTATTGAAACTCTTTTTCTCCTAAAATATGAAAAATCCCTTTAAACATTTAAATTTGATAATTTTTATCCAATTTCCTCCTTTTCTTAACAAAGTTTCGATTCATTTTTTCGACTTTTCTCGATTTTTTTCGATTCTTTTTTTAGAAAAAAAATCCCCCCCCCCACTAAGATTTAATAATACCTAACCATTTTTTTCAAAGTTCTGCAGAAAACAGTGTTACCAAACAAATATTTTTTCATCTCTCTTTTTCAGTTTAGAGCACGACTGTTATATTTTTTATCGATATCGTTCGACTTTAACGACAGAAAAAAGTGCATGCTAACTGTAAACGATTTCATCCGACATATCAGTTTTATATGAATGTATTTGTATGAATATATATATATATATATATATATATATATATATATATGTGTGCACATATTTCGGCACGTATGGCTTTGCCGAATGGTTTCCGGAATTTCGCATATTGGTGTTTTTATCATTTTTTTTACCGGCACGGGCAAGGAACTTTTTTGCCGGTGCCGGCAGATAACTTTTTTGCCGCTGCCGGCAGTCTATTCACTACGTGAAATTGTCAATGAAAAAAAACAATTTTTAATAAACTAGTTAAATTGGTAATCAAGGAGATAAATTTCGAACTGAAATAATAAATATTCCAATGGGATATTTAAATTTTAAGTAGAAAAATCTTTTTTGACCAAAGAACGATTTTTCAACAAGACAGTTCAGTTTTTAACCCAAGAGATAACTTTTTATCTAAAAATAATAATTTACACGAAACGTGGTTTTTAAAATCAAGAAAATTCATTTTCTAGCGAAAAACGCGAATTTTTAAGCTTTTACGAATTTCCAATCAAACGGTTGAATTTTCAATTTAAAAATATAATTTTCAACCAAGTTGTTGAATTTACAACCAGAAGCATGAATTTTTGAATAAAAAATTAAATTTCAGTTTAAAAACGAATTTCTAATTAAACAGTTGAATTGTCCACTAAGAAATATAATTTGTTAACAAAATAGATAAATTGTTAGCTAATAAGATAAATTTTTAACTAAAATGAAGAATTTTCAATCAATGAGTTTTCAAACAAAAGCATGAATTTTTGAATAAAAAAATTAGTTTTTAGTTCAAATAAACAAATTTCCAAACGGTTGAATTTTGAACTAAAAAATATAATTTTTTAATAAAATAGATAAATTTTTAGGTAATGAGATAAATTTTCAACTAAAATGAAAAATTTTCAAACAAAAGCACCAATTTGTATGAAGATGATTATTTTTTTATCCCGAAAGACGAATTTTCAACAAAATACATGACGTTTAAACAAAGCAATTGAATTTTTAAATCAAAAATTAATTTGCAGTTAAAAAAACTAATTTTCAATCAAGCAGTTGAATAGTCAACTGAAAAATATAATTTTTCAACAAAATAGATAAATTTTCAACTAAAATGAAGAGTTTTCCAAAAAGTTTTATTTTCAAACAAAATCATGAATTTTTGAATTAAAAATTAATTTTCAGTTCAAACAAACGAATTTCCAATCGGTTGAATTTTCAACTAAAAAATATAATTTTTTACCAAAATAGTTAAATTTTCAGCCAATGAGATAAATTTTCAACTAAAATGAAGAATTTTCAACTAGCTGAATTTTCAAACAAAAGCACGAATATGTAATCAAGAAGATTAATTTTTAACCCTGAAAGACGAATTTTCAACAAAATAAATGAATTTTTAATAAAATAAATGAAATTTTATCAAAATACATGAAATTTGAACAAATCAATTGATTTTTAAAATTTTTCCAATCAAATGGTTGAATTCTCAACTAAAAAATATAATTTTCAACGAAATAATTCAATTTTCAGCCAATGAGATAAATTTTCAACTAAAATGAATAGTTTACAAATAGTTGAATTTTAAACCACAAGCATGCATTTTCACATAAAAAAATTTTTTTGCAGTTTAAAAAAAACTAATTTCCAATCAGTTGAATTTTCAACTAAAAAATATAATTTTTTAACAAAATAGTTAAATTTTCAGTCAATGATATAAAGTTTTAACTAAAATGAAGAAATTTCAAAGTTAAATTTTCAAACAAAAGCACGAATTTGGAATCAAGAAGATTAATTTTTTAACCCGAAAGACGTTTTTAAAAAAACATAGCTTTTTAAAACAGTAATTGAATTTTAAAGTAAAAAATCCGTTTTTACCCAACAAAGATTTTTCAATAAAATATTTCAATTTTTAGACAAATACATAAGTTTTCATCTAAAATAAAAAAGGGACTCTCTCAATAAAAGAATGGAAACCCTAATTAGGGAGCACTGTTTTAAATGATTTTTGATCTTTTTTGAATTTTATATGTTCTAATTTTTGTAATTTTTCTTTCCTCTTTTTTAATTTTGTCCAAAGCAAGAATTTTTTTCTCTTCTATATCAGGGAAAAAGGATACATTCTTTTCAGTTTGCAATAGAAACATTATATGGTGGTTGTCCAAATTTAGTGGGTAGATACCATTTTGTTAAAAATTCGTTTTTTCAGTTAAATTTAATTGGTTGAAAATACTTTTTTTCCTTTTGTTGAAAATTAGTTTTTTAAACCTCAAATTTAACAATTAGATTCAATAAAAGTGTTATAAATAAACTTTTCTTTTTCACTTGAAAATTAAACTGTTTGATTGAAAATTAATCTTTTTATTCAAAAATTCAACTTCTTTGTTAAAACTCATGCATTTTCTTGAAAACTTGTATTTTCCAGTATAAAATTAATCTTATTGGTTAAAAATTCATCTATCTGGAGGGCAAGTGCAGGAAAACTAAGGGAGGGTAAGTGGAAAAAATTAGGGGAGCTGGGGGGAATTTAGGGTTTAGAGTAAGTGTGGAAAAGTAGGCTAAGTTAAGGAAAATTGAAAGAGGGAAGTGTCTAAAAGTAGGGGAAGTGAAGAAAAATTGAGGGGAGGGAGAATTTTGGAAAAAAGGGAAATTGATAAGAAATAAACTGATTTAAATAGAAAAAATGACGGATGAGTAGAGGATTTAAGGGAAACTACTGGAAATGATAGGTGGATAAGTATAGTGAGACGAAGTTAGGAAGGAAATTGAAAAGTAAAGTGATGGGATATAGGGGAAATAATTTGCAGTGATTGAGGGCTAAGAGTTTTTGTTTTTTGATGAGTAGGGGAGGGAAAGTGGTGCTGGTAAAGGGAAAAGAGAATTTTTATCTCATGAAGTGAGGGGAGGGAGAAGTAGAGTAGAAAGAGTTTAGGGAAGGGATTGGTTGCGAAGGGTGAAACGAGGGGAGGTACAGTAGCAGAAGAAAGGAGAATGTAAGGTGGAGAGGTGAAAGCATGCGAAGAGAGGAGAAATTAAGGGAGGATAAGGTAAATTAAGAGTGGGAAAGTAAGAGAGTTAAAGTAGGAGAGGGAAAGTAGTAGAGGGAAAGTAATGTCTGGGGAAGGGAAGTGTTACCAGGTGAAGTGAGGAGAGGATTAAACAGACTAGGAAGATGTTGAAGAATTAAGTGGTTCAGAAGAGTGAAATGAATGCGGGGGGAGTAGGGCTGGAAAGGGAAAAGTAAAGATGGAGTGGAGAAAGTAGGATGGAGATATGAAAGCAGGGAGAGGAGAAAGGGAAGTATGGGAGGAGAATGGAAAGTAGTAGAGGGAAAGTGTTTTTTAGGGAAAGGAATTCGAGAAAGGGGACTCTTATCTGGCGAAGGGAGGAGAGGATGGAATGGAGTGGAAAGAATTTAAGAAAGGGTTTTGTTGCGAAGGGTGAAATGAGGAGAGGGAAAGTAGGAGAGGAAAGGAGAAAGTAAGGTGGAGAGGTGAAAGCATGCGAAGAGAGGAGAAATTAAGGGAGGATAAGGTAAATTAAGAGTGGGAAAGTAGGAGAGGGAAAATAATGCCTGGGAAAGGGAAGTAGAGAAACTGAAGTGTTACCTGGTGAAGTGAGGAGAGAGCAAAGCAGACAAAGAAGAAGTTGAAAGAGGAAGTGGTTCTGAAGAGTGAAATGAATGGTGGGGAAGTAGGGGAGGAGAGGGAAAACTAAAGTAGAAAGAATTCGAAAAAGGGATTAATTTCGAAGGGCGAAGTGAGGGGAGGAAAAATAGGAGAGGAAAGGAGAAAGTAGGTAGTAGAAAATAGTAGAGGGAAAGTAGTTGAAAGAAGTTGGAGAAGGAAGTAATTCCGCAGAGTCAAATTAATGGTGGTAAAGTATGAGAAGAGAGTGGAAAGTAAAGATGGGGAGGAGAAATTTGTATAGAGAGATGAAAGTAGGGGAGGAGAAAGGAAAATAAGAGTGGGAAAGTAATGTCTTGGGAAGGGAATTAGGGAAAGGGGACACTTATCTGGTGAAGGGAGTTGACGGAGAAGTAGAGAAGAAATAATTTGGAGAAGGGATGGATTTCGAAGGATGAATTTGGAAAAGGAGAAGTGGGGTTCGAGAAGGGGGCGTAGGGATGGAGAGGTGAAAGTATGGCAGTAGAGGGGATAGCAAGGGAATAGGTAATCCTCAATAGAGGACCTATAATAATTTCCGTCAAAAATTGTTTTTTTTTTTGTTTTAAATTAATAAATATTTGATTCCTTGGAATAAAAATTGAATCGGATTGAAATTGGCACACTGTCCTAAGTAATTTCATAAGTTTCTGAAAAGCGATCTGAATTCGTTGACGCGATAAAAGAAGGAATGTCCATGCAGGAAATTGCAAAACGTTCTCTAGCGATTTCCGTTTGGAAGGGAAATCGCCAATGCGATGATGCAAAACGGGATATCAGCTGAAGTCTTTGAAGGCTTTAACCGAGGGATTCCCATAATACATAAATTCCTTTCTTATCCTTCAAATCCCAGCGAAAAAAGATCCTTCTGTCATATATCCAGAAAAATTTTTAAATAAAATTTTATTCCAGACTTCACAGCGCAAAATTTTCTTCAAACAGAGGAAATATTGTGATTTTTTTAAAACGAAAATTGGTGAATAAATTCTTCTAAATAAAATAAATACTTTCTGTATTGATCGTAATGAAATGAACGAAAAAAACAAGCCTTAGGACCGAAAATAAGTTCCAGAAAATTTAACTTTGATTGTGCAGCAGTGGGGATTTCTTTATTGGGTAGTGGAAATCTTCTTTATTCAGAATCAATAAAACTGGAAAATTTTTTTTGGTAATAAGGCTGGTTTCTTCGTTCCACATCACATTTTGGATTTTCTACTAAAAAATATAAATTTTTAATAGAAAATACTAAATTTCGGCAAAGCAGATGAATTTTTAACAAAAAAGCAATTTTCGACTAAATATTAGAATTTTTATAATTTCAAAACGATCAAATTTCGTCAAAAAATTAAAATAGCATAATTTTTTTATCCAGTTGTAATCCAGATGATTTTAATTAATTAAATTAATTAATTTACATGCTGGTAATCCAACCAGTTTTCATTTATTCTGTTAAATGCTTATTGTTGACAAATAATTTCATTAACTGAAAATTTAACTAGTTTATTTTATTGGTTCAAAATTGTTTTGTTTTTTTGTTGAAAATTCATATATTTTGTTGCAATTTTATCTGTTAGGGTTAAAATAATTTTGAAACTAAAAAATTGAACTTTCATTTTTTACCAAAAAATAAACTTTTAATTGCAAATTCAAGTTTTTGATTGAAAAATCAAGTTCTTGGTTAGAAATTTTTGCATTTGTTGATAATTCATCTTTAATTGTAGAAATTAATCTTTTTGTTTAAAACTTAAACTATAAAGTAAAAAGTAATATATTTTATAGGGAATTGAACAACTTTCTTAAAAAGCCGTTTTTATAGTTGGAAATTTAACTATTTTATTGATAAATCGTTTTTCTTTTGTCAGAAATTTATTTTTATCTAAAACTTTAATTTTTATTGAGAATTGTTATTTTTTAGGTTGAAAATTAATTTTCAAATGAAAAGGGAACTATTCCATTTTTAGGGAAAAATTGTCTTTTTTTTAAATTGAAAATTCAACTATTTTTTATTGCTCAAAAGATTCCTCTTCGGTATCCCTACTACTGCCACGAGAAACAAAAATTTTATTTTTCATCCAAAAAATAAACTTTTAATCGCAAATTCAAGTTTTTGGTTGAAAACTCAAGTGATTAATTAGTAATTTTTGCATTTGTTGACAATTCATCTTTAATCGTAGAAATTAATCTTTTTGTTTAAAAATTAGACTCTAAAGTAAAAAATTAATATAATTTATAGGGAATTGTACAGCTTTCTTAAAAAGTCGTTTTTATGGATGGACATTTAACTATTTTATTGAAAAATCCTTTTTCTTGTGTCAGAAATTTATTTTTATCTAAAAATTTAATTTTTATTGAGAATTGTTAATTTTCCGGCTGAAAATTAATTTTTAATTGAAAATGTAACAATTACATTTTTAGTGATAATTTTTTTTTTTTTTTTAATTGCAAATTCAACTATTTTTATTGCTTAAAAGATTCCTCTTCGGTATCCCTACTACTGCCACGCTAAACAAAAAATTTATTTTTCATCCAAAAATAAACTTTTTCGTTGACAATTGAATTATATGATTTATGATTTTATTTAAATATTGATCCCTTTAGTTAAAAACTTAACTACTTTAAAAAAAAAATGTTGGGGAATTATTTTCACTGGAAACTTAATTATTCCATTTCTGAGTAAAAATATATATTTTTAGTTAAAATTTGTTTAAAAATAAATTTTTGTTAGCTTTTGGTTAAATATTAATATGCGGAAGGTTGAATATTCTTCATTTTAGTTGAAAAGATTTCTCTATAGTTGAAAATTTAAATATTTTTCAGAAAAATTTGTTCCTATTTTTACTGAAAATTTAACTATTCCAGTTAAATATTTATTATTTTAGTTGAAAATTCATCTAATTGGTTAAAAAATTTAACTAGTTGGTTGAAAATTTTTTTTTAAAATGATGTTATGTTTTCTTTGTCCACTGGTCAAAATCAATATTTTTGTATACTGATTTAAAATTTTTAATTTGAAAAAAAATTGTCTCTAGCTCCGCTAGGATTCGAACCTAGGCCGTTCATATTGCCAGTCTGATGCTCTTACGAGATAAATTTTTTCAGGGTAGCTTTTTGGGTAAGAGCATCACATCGGCAATCTTAACGACCTGGGTTCGGATCCCAGTCGAGTTAGACCAATTTTTCACCACTTAAAAATTACAAATCACTACTAAAAAATGTTAATTTTTAAATAATAAACAAAAAAAACTTACTATAAATTTTTTTAATACATTTATCTGGTCTAGAATTCTCTTTAAAAGTCGCTTTTGAATATTTGAACAAAAAGGGACAAATTTGAAAACTTAGGAAATTTTCAAAGCTTTGTTTAAGCTGCATTTAAATTCTCGAGTCTGCATGTAGAAAAACATAATCAAGTTTTTAAATACGCACGAGAGGAGCTGGCTAGTGCCGTGACTAAAAGAGAATATAGCTCGAGGACATAATAAAACACGTTTTCACTCTTTTCCTCTTGTCTGTTTTTCTTTACCATTTTTTTCTTTATATTTTTTTCTCTCCACATCCTTTCTATTTAACCGATTCATATGCGCATGAGCGTGCAAAACGTACCTTTGCGGCAAAATATATTTACATTACACATTGCTTCTCTTCCGTTTACAGAGGGTCCAAAAAATTAAATTTGCATACACTTGTGTCAGCAAATTGCATTACAAGTTTTTAAATATTGAAATTTTTTCAAATTCTGTAGATATTTATGAGTCTATGTCTTCACTCTCTATTCGCGTCTCCCTTTTGTACGGCAATTCACAATTTCTCTACAAACTCATCTTCGATATCCCCACTACTGACACGATATACTTTCTGTGTGTTCTCTATATAGTCGCGTTTCTTACTTGTTCGCAATTCGTAATTGATTAAACGATTAGTAGTGGCTATCCCCACTACTGCCAATTTATTCAAAAGCTTGAATATGTTCTCTCTCGCTCTCTGCATTCTCTTATTATGCGATCTCCTCAAAACTCCTGATTTCTTATGAAAAATTTACAATTTAATCCATTAAAGTTTAACTTCTGGTGGGTGGCCCCACTTCTACGCATTGGTTTTTTATATTAAAAATTAATTCTCTCAACCGGTGTAATCTCGTGATTCGGCATAATCTACTATAATAGTTATCAATTGTTTTGTTGCATATCATTAAAAAAAAAATTTTTAGTTGAAAATTCGTCTTTTTCGCTAGAAATTCAACTATTTTGTGGGAAATTCATGAATTGTGTAAAAATTTGTCTTTTTCAGTAGAATTTTCTGTGTTAAAATTTGAACTATTTTGGTAAAAAATGGAACTATTTTAATAAAAATTTTGTTGTTGAAATTTAAATGTTTGAACTAAAAATTTATCTGTTCCATTTTTAGTTAAAAAATTTTTGTTTACATAAAAGTTCTATTATACTTTTGGTTAAAACTTCATGCTTTTTTTAACTATCTGTTTTTTAGTGAAAATTAATCTCCCTGCTGGTTAATTAATTTTTTTGAATGAAAATTCTACTATTTGGTTGAAAATTCGTGTAGTTTTTTTTAAATAATTTTTTTAGTATTTGGATATTAAACTTTTTGCTTGAAAATTAATGTTCTTGGTTGAAAATGTAAATAATTATGGTAAAAATTGAATTTTTTAAAAGAAAAATAGTTTTATTATTTAAATTTTATTTTTCAACTAAAATTTTATCTATTCTATTTATTATTTTAAAATTTCCTTTTTTTTGTTTAAAATTATACTATTCGGTTAAAAATTTAAATTCGGTTAAATTTATTCTAGCTTTAAAATTTATTTTTTTGGTTGACAATTGTTTTATTGAACTGGCACTTTAAGCATTTTTTTGTTGGTCAAAAATTTATTTTTTTAGTTGAAAATTCTAATATTTGGCTAAAATTCGTTTTTTTAGAAGGAAATTAATTTTTTTTGTAGAAAAATCATTTTTTGGTTGTAAGTCTATGTATTTTGCAAAAAATTCGTTTTCTTATTTTGGTTTAAAGTTTAATTTTTTTTTAAATTATTTTCTTGAACTAGATTTTTTAAACTTTTTGTTGAAATTTTAACTATTCCATTTTTAGTTCAAAATTTATTTTTTCTAATTAAAAACTTTACTATCTGTTTGAAAATTTAAAAATTTTGTTAAAAATTTAATAAAAAAATAATCTTGTTGGTTAAAAAAGATATATTTCCGTGCTGAAAATTCAAATATTTTGGTTAAAATTTTACTAATTTAAACAAATTAAATTTATTTTTAACTGGATATTAAACCATTTTGTTTATTTGAAAATTTTTTTTTAATTTAAAAATCCACTATTTTGTTAAAAATTCATGCATTTAAAAAAAATTTCATTATCAGTATAATATTAATCTTCCTGGTTGAAAATTCGTTTTTCTTTTGATTGAAAATTATTTTACTGAACAAAAAATTTAACTATTCCATTTTTAATGGTAAATTATCTTTTTTAGTTGAAAGATCAACTATTTGGTTGAAAATTTCAATTAGTTTAATTTATCTTTTTTTGGTAAAAAGATAATTTTTTTAATTAAAAATGTAACTATTTCATTTTTTGTTGCAAATTATTATTGTTTTAGTTAAAAATCTATTTTACGGTTTAAATTTTATGTATTTCATTACAAATTTGTCTTTTTCGATATAAATTTAATCTTGTTAGTAAAAAATTCATACTTTTAGTTCAAAAGTTAACAATTGTGTGGAAAATTCGACTTGTTTTGTTAATTTCAATTTTTTTTTATTTTAAAATTTCCTTTTTTTGTTTAAAATTGAACTATTTGGTTAAAAATTTATTCATTTTTTTAAAAAGTTATAATTAATGTTATAAAATTTATTCTTCTTGCTTAAATTTTTTTGGTTAAAAATTGTTTTATTAAATTGAAAATTTAACCATTTTATTGTTCGTCAAAAATTTATCATTTTGGTTGAAAATTTTAATGTTTGGTTGAAATTCGTTTTTTTTAGTAGAAACTTAATTTTTTTGGTAGAAAAATTATTTTTTAATTGCAAATTTATGTATTTGGTAAGAAATTCGTTTTCTTAGAATAAATTTAATTTTCTTACTTGAAAATTATTCATTTTGTTTTAAAGTTTATTTTTTTGTGAAAATTATGTTTTTCAACTAAAATTTTGAAACTTTTTATTGAAATTTTAACTATTCCATTTTTAGTCAAAAACTTATTTTTTCTAGTTAAAAGTTCTACTATCTTTATGAAAATTCATATATTTTGCTAAAAATTCGTCTCTTTTAATAAAAAAATAATCTTGTTGGTTGAAAATGTATATTTCTGTTTTGAAAATTCAAATACTTTTGTTGAAAATTTTAAATTTTAAACAAACTGAGTTTATTTTTATCTTGATAATTAACCATTTTATTTTAAATTATATATTTATCTTTCTGGTTTAAAATTCAAATATTTCGTTAAAAATTCATGCATTTTTAAAAAATGTTTTTCTTTTTATTGAAAATTATTTCCTTGAACAAAAAATTTAACTATTCCATTTTTAATGGTAAATTGATCTTTTTTAGTTGAAAGATTAACTATTTGGTTAAAAATTTAAATTTGTTGAATTTGTCTTTTTTTTAAATTAATTTTTTTAATTAAAAATGTAATTATTTCATTTTTTGTTGAAGATTATTATTTTTTTAGTGTAAAAGTTAACAATTTTGTGGAAAATTGGTCTTGTTTGGTTAATTTCAATTATTTTTTTTTATTTGAAAATTTAACTTTCACGCTTGAAGATTCATGATTTTAATTCACAATTCATCTCTTTGGGTGAAAATTTCTTTTTTTTTTGTCGGTGAAAATTAATTTTTTAACTGCTTTAACTATTCAAATGTTGATTAAAATTTATCTTTTTAGTTTAAAAATTATTTTTCTTAGTTTAAAATTCAAATACTTGTTTGAAAGTGTACGTTATTTATTTAAAATTTGTCTCATTCAGTAGAAAATTAAAAATATTTGTTGAAAATGTTTTTTTTTTGCGAAAAGTATATTTTTCAACAAACAAAACATACCTATTTTATTTTTGCTTAAAAATTAATGAAAAAAC
>JAAAKG020132282.1:0-14553 GCA_010014905.2 Druon quercuslanigerum
GAAAATTTCCATACTTGTATGGGTTAATTACTTCCCATACATGTATGGGAAATTTACCACAAATTTTTCTTACAGTGAACCATTAAAAGTAAGAAGTTTCGATGATTTTATTTTAGATTCTTAAAAATATGACAAATTGATAAAAAAAGTTTATGAGAATGTGAACTTGAATTAATGTTACATGTGTTAACTTTAAAATCTGTAACCAAACAAAGTAATATAAAGCGTAAGTCTAAAATTTACAAATAAAAACGGAAAATGGATATCCAGATGCTTATACTGTTGTTAAAAATTTCATGAATTTAAATAAAAAAATCAAACATATTGAAGCCAGAGAAGTTTTTTTAGTAAATTTTCGAAGCCATGATTTAATGCCAAAAAATGGCATGAAACCATGGTAGATTCATTATAACGTCGATTATTAAACGATGAAATCAGGGATTTGAACATTAATTTAGAATTTCTTTAACAAACTTTGAATAATGAGAAGATTAGGTTAAGAAATATTTTACCTTACAATATTTATCCTAACATTTTACAAAATATTTAGAACGATTTCGCAATTGGTTTAAATAAAGAAAAACGTTTGAATAAAAAATTTCAGAATTTATCATATAATAGTAGTTTTGAACAATTGAATATCAACAAGCATAAAGAACTAATTAATGGCAATGTTAAGGATCTTTGGATTATTACTTTTAGTAATTTTACAATTCCTGATGAAATTTATGATGTTTTAAGGTTAGAAGAGAAATTTAGTTCTTCTTTTACCACAAGAAAACGTAATATAGTTTTGAATATTGTTAAAAATGTTGAGTCTAATATTAGATTTAATGATAATTTAGATGATCGAGATATCCTTAGACATGGAATAACTAATTCTTCACAACAATTTTTAAATCATAATCAAATTTCACATTTAGATAGAATGTTTGCACAAAAAATTAAAAAACCCCAATCTTTTATTAAATCAAATAAACAACTACTCATAACTCATGAAGATAAAGGGAACATCACGGTTGTTCTTAATAAGGATTCCTATATTAACAAAATGAATAGTTTACTTAATGATGTCCCAACCTATGAAAACTTGGATTCCCTGGAAAAAACGTCGGATTGAAAAGTATTAAAATGTATTTACACTTTAAATGCGATTCAATTCTGCTATCTGATGCGAAGAAACTATTTGAAAAGTATTAGTTCGCATTAGGCTTTATCGCGCTGAATGCGAAACGGCAGTGGTGATAATTCGAATTCAAAAGTTTTGACTCGGTCAAAACATTCGTCTCATTCATTCGCATGGTCAGACATGCGAACTTTCGCATTAAAAAGTTTTTACCTCGCTCAAAATATGCATCTGCTTCATTCGCATTCAAAAGCATTCAAATCAATGCGAACTCTCGATTTAAAAACTTTTCATTTCGTGCAGAACTTTTCTATCATTCGGTCGCATTCGAAAGCATTAAAACGAATTCGAAGGCTCGCATTAAAAAGCATTGCGTGCAACTATTTTTATTGTTCGCATTCAAACGACTTCAAGAATTAAATATTATATACGAAGTATCGCATTTAAACGTTTTCAGCCAACCTCCAATGTGAAACTGACACATAGCAGAATTCAAGGAAACGAATCGTGAATGCGAAACAATATTTTTGAATATTGCGTTTCTTCTTGGGTTATAATCCAGAAATTGAATTAAAAAGAGACATTTTTAATAAATTAGATAAGTGGAGAATTAACGGTTATTTAGGAGAAAGGATAGAACGTAAGGATATCTTGGTTCATGACACTAACATTCCTAGAATATATGGTTTACCGAAAATCCATAAACAGGATTGTCAGTTGCGACCTGTTGTTTCTTCGAACAACTCTGCAAATTTCAAACTGGCAACATTTTTAAATAAAATTTTCAAAAAACCTTTTTTAATTCCAAAAAATTCAGTAAAAAATTCTTTTAAGTTTATAAGTAAAACAACTAGAATATCGGTTCCCCTTGATCACATTATGGTGTCATTGGATGTATCATCATTGTTTACCAATGTTCCATTAGATTTGGTTACAAATTGTGTTCTTGCTATATGGATTAACGTAAAAAATTTTACTGACTTACCTTTGATTGAATTTGAGAAAAGAATAGAATTGTCGATGATTAAAACAGTTTTTCAATTCAATAATACCTATTATAGACAAATTCATGGGACCCCAATGGGATCTCCAATTTCACCTACTTTAGCTTACTTGGTTATGTAAGATCTAGAAAATACAGTAATTCAAAATTTAGGTTTCAATTTACCCACATACTTCAGATACGTGCATGACGCGTTTATTATTTTACCTACAGAAAAATTTGATTATGTTTTATCACAGTTTAATTCCTATCATCCTAGACTTAAATTTACTCATGAAGTAGGAATTATTAATTTTTTACCCTTTTAGAATATGAATGTTATAAAAACTACTGATGGAACTATCACTACTGACTGGTACAAAAAAAAATTATTCAGGTAGATACATTAATTTTCGTTCTAACCATCCAATACAACACAAAATAACCACTATAAAAAATCTTGTTGACACAATGAGTCTTTTCATAAGTCTAACATTAATTTTATAGAAAATAGTTTGTTTTTTATTAATTATCCTACAAGATTTGTTCAAGTCCACATTAAAGATAAATTAAAAACACTTAAAGAATCCAACACATTACAATTAAATTCGTCTCCAGTTCATAATATTGTTTTTAAATATTTTGTCTATACCTTTCCATGGAAGTTTTTCGTTTGAAATAAAAAGAGTTCTAAAAGATTTTAACATTAAAACAGTTTTCAGAGTTGTCTCCAAATTTGATTATTTTTATAAAATTAGGCAAAGATCCCTTTGATATTTTTTTTATATTGGTCAAACTGGTAGATTATTGTCTACTAGGACTAAAGAACATCATGATAACTTCAGACAAAATCCAAAGAACCATAATTGACAATTGTTTGAATATAATAACTGACTTGACTGACTATAGAGAGATTCCAGGTGAGAAATATCAGAGTTGTTAACCAGATAAGCGATTTTCATTAAACTAGTGGAAATAATATTGTTAGGTAGGTAAGACATTGTGGTAAAATATTTTTGAGAAAATTTAAAAATTGTAGGAATTACGTCACTTTGAACTTTTTTAATAAATTTTTTTGAAAATACTCCACCTCAGAAATTTTTTTACCGATTTTTATCAAATTTATAGGTGTTATGTTAAATGTAGTACCCTTATTTCTATAAAAATGAAGAAAAAAAGTCAAAATTTTAAATAAAAAAATGTCAAAAAAATGTTGATTTTGATTTTTCGTTTTGAGCTCGTACTTTTTTTTAAATTTTTCTCATTTAAATTATTCACTATTTAGCAAACATAGTCATTAGTTTTTGTTTACTTTCTGGTCAGTAAGTTTAATTTTCTGTCAAAAAAGATTATTTTAACAAAATACATGTATTTTCAACCTTGTTTTTAAATTTTTGAAGGAAATTTTAAACTGATAATAAAATTTACAACCAAATAAAATAAATTTTAAACCAAAAAGATGAGTTTTCCACCATGAAGATTGAATTTTTCTAAAAAAAAATGATTTTTTTACAAAAATTTGAATAAATGAATTTTCAGTTATGAAAATAATTTTCAACAAAAAAAATTATCCTCAACCAAAGAGATGAGTTTTGAGAAACCAAAAAATTTCTGCTTCATAAATTAATTTCCAACTTAACAGATGAATTTTCAACCAAAAAATAACCTTTTTACTCAAAATTTAGCTATTCCATTTTTGGTTAAATATTCATTTCTTGGATTGAAGATTCATAATTTTAGTTAGGAATTAATTTCTTTGAGGTATTCAAATTTTTGTCAAAAATTTATATTTTTTAGGGAAAGTCAATCTTCTTGGTTGAAAATTCATCTTTTTGGTTTGAATTTTATTTCATTTCGTTAAAAATTTAACTATAAGATTGAAAACTCCTTTGAAAATTTGGTTAAAAATACATTTATTTTGTTAAAATAATTAATTTTTGATACAAAACTAATCTTTTTGGCAATAAAGTGAATAAACTCGTGCATAACGCGGCTACCTGAAGAGGCTATAAGCTTTTTTTTAATAAAAGGTTAAATCATAAGGAATAATTTAAATGAGAAAATTTTTTAAAAAACGAGCTTAAAACGAAAAATAAAATTCAAAATTTTTTTGACATTTTTTTTATTCGAAATTTTGACTTTTTTTGGCCTATTTTTTATAGAAAAAAGGGTACTAAATTTTACATCTCACCTATAAATTTGATCAAAATTAGAAAAAAAATGTCTGAGGTGGAGTATTTTCAAAAAAATTCATCAAAAAAGTTCAAAGTGACGTAATTCCTACAATTTTGAAATTTTCTCAAAAAAATTTTGCTACAATTTCTTACCTGTCTAACACTATTATTTTCCAAAGTTTAAGGATAATCGCTGATCTGGTTAACAACTCTGATATTCCTGACTTGGAACCTCTCTATAGTCCATTATATAATACGATTTTAGATTCTTTAATTTAATTTTTAATGTTTTGACTCATATTCTTATATATAAACAATGCTGTTTATTATTATTAAGTATTTTATAAGAAAATGCTGTTCATTATTGTATCCTTTACTTTTTATTATTGGCAGGGCACTGGATGTTCTATCCCTGTTACCTCACATCTCTCTCTATATTCTCGTTCTTGATACTTACCACAAACATGGAGCAGAAGTTTGATCTGTCTCCATTTCTAAATTTTAAACTTACACTTTATATTAATTTGTTTGGTCACATTAATGTTATCACAACAAAATGAGGAAATTTAATTTTTACTCCACGACAACTTTTACAGATTTTAAAGTTAACACTGGTAACGTTAATTCAAGTTCACGTTCTCATAACCACTTTTATCAATTTGTCATATTTTTAAGAATCTAAAATAAAATCATCCAAACTTCTTACTTTCAATGTTAAATTTCGGTAATTTTTAACGATGTATTAATTTGTTTAAATTTGCAGTTTGTTTCTTTTTCAAGAATTTGGAAATGGAGAGAAGGTGTGTTATGCTTACTACAATTTTTTTACTACCATTTTTGACCCTATGTATGAACTAACATTTTTCTGATGATGAGAGTTCGTCTGAAGTATGTCATTTACAATCAGATTAAAAAACTCTACAAAACATAGAAAAAAAATTTAGACGTTGAAAGATTACAATTAGATAGGGAAGAGAGGATTAAAAAAGATATACGCAAGTTCAGATTTGTAAGGAAATAGAAAAGGATTGACGCGGATAGACAAAAGATAGGATGAGATAGAGGAGAGAAGATTGAAAAATCTAAAAGTGAATTTAGATTAACAAAGAGATATAAATATATAGACCTTACTAGAAGTAAGATACTATGAGTTAGGGAAAAGGGGATTCCAAAATATAGACCGAGATTTAAATTAGCAGAGACATAGACAAATATTGAAGTGGATAGATAAAGAATAAACAGAAAATAATAAATAAAATAAAAAAAACAAGAGTTAATAGACGTAGAATAGGACCAGATAAAAAGGAGAGGATTGAAAAAGATATACGGGAATTTAGATTAAAAGAGATAAAAAAAATGACATAAACTGATTCAGGATAGGATTACATAGAGAATAGGGAATAGAAAACGATAGACATGAATTTAAAATGAAAAATATATAGATAAAGATAGACGTCGATAAATGCATGAAATGAGGAGATAGAGAAGAGCAGATTCAAAATTTAAAACGGAAATTTAGATAAACCGAGGGCTGGAAAAATATTGACGTGAACAGATGAAGGGTAGGATGAGATAGAAAAGAGGATTTTGAAAAAGATATAAGTGAGATAGAAAGTAGGATATTGAAAAATATAAATGGGAATTTGCATTGACAGAGAGGTAAAAGATATTGACGTGGATGGATAAAGGCTAGAATGAGATAGACAAAAGGAAATTGAAAAAGATAGACGTAAATTTAGATGCAACAGACAGATAGTAAAAGATTGACTTGGATAGATTAAGTATAGGGTGAAATAGAGAAGAAGAGATTGAAAAAAATAGATAGAAATGTTGTTTTACAGAGAGATAGAAAAACATTAACTTAGATGGACGTGGGTAGATAAAGTATAGGGTTAAATAGAGAAGGGATTATTGAAAAAGATAAATATGAATAAGCATATTAAAAAATATGGCGTGAATTAAGATTTACGAAGAGATACAAAACGATTGAAATAGGTAAACAAGAGATAGAATGAGATAGAGAAGATGGTATTGAAAAAGATAAACATGAACTTCGATGAACAAAGAGATATAGAAAGATCATTATTGAGAGATATAGGATACGATGGAATAGAGATAAAATAAGATACATTTTCTCTATCTCTTTCTATTATTAAGATTCAAAACAGGGGCGGATCCAGCCAGCTACCTAAGGGGGGGGGGGCGATCGCAGAAATATTATCTTGAAATTCTAAAAAAAAAAAGGAAATTTTTGGCGGTAATTGCTAAAATATTTGTAGGCTCAGGGGGGGCGATCGCCCACCCTCGCCCCTCGCTGGATCCGCCCCTGATTTAAAATTAATAAAAACGTGTATTGAACGTAATTTCTTGAATGAATTCATAAGAGTACTCAATCGTGGAAGATAAAAAAGATACACTAAGACTAAAATTTATATTAAATATATAGAATGAAGTGAAAATAAAGATAAGATTCCTCGGTTTCGTAGGATACAACAAGAGATTAAAAAAGGTTTAAATTTGTAATGGATTGAGAAAGAGATAGAAATTTATTGAGATTGGAGATAGAAAAAGATACCCATTAAGGGATTCAAAGTAACCCACTGAGGAGGATAGAATAATTTGATCTTTGCTTATCCTCCAATTTATATCTTGTTCAATCCCTATGCCTCTAGCAGGGCCTCTTAAAGTGAACCAGTGAAATTTTTACTGGTTGAATCAGTATTTTAAATTATCACTGATGAACCTGTAAATGTAGAATTTTCAGAACAAAAATTTTGTATTGAAAGTATATAATAGAAGAAAAAGAGCAAAACCTATTCCTTTTAGTCGACTTCGAAATATTTAACAAAGGGGTATTAAGCAATTAAAAAATTGAAGACTGAAAGAAATAATGGGAAGGAATGAAATAATTTTACTTTTTCAAAACACTAAATTGAATTTAATTATCTGGCTATTTTCTTTATCATCTCGAAAAATTTTGAATCATAATAATTGTTACTTTTTAATAGGGCGAGGGAAGTAGATATGATTGGAGCGTTACAATAACATATTTTTATTCATAATTATGTTGAACGTACAACTTACAAAATTTTAGTAATAATCAGTCATATTTTACAGTAGGAATAATGTATCTAAATTGTAATATAATATAACATATTAAATTTTACTTGCCTATTATAGAAATGAATTCATATATATATATGTTAGGGTGATTCAAAAATGTATTGCAAAATTTTTTTTACACTAGAGGGCAAGTCTCTTCCCAAAAATTTTCCATTTTCAAAGAAAAAAATTCGAAATTTTTTTCAAAATTCAAATGTTAACACGTGCCTTCGGGCACTTCAAAATCCCATTTAATTTAACATAGGGAAATTTTGGATTTTCGAAGTGCACAATTTAAATATTTTTAATAGCTTTTTAAACAATTCTTAATCGTTTAAATAAATTTGACTTATTTAAACAATTATTTTTACCCACTTTGTTCTTAAATAATCAATTTTGAGAAATGAAAGTTAATAGTTCGTATTTGCTTGGAGCATTAACATTTTTAAAAGACATTATGTAATTATTTAAACAATTAGTCCTTATTTATATAAAAATTGAGCCAGATATATGCTACTTTTCAAATAATAATTACTTAATTCTTAGACATTTTGCCTACTGTTTACCACATTTCTATTTGTTTAAGCACTTTTTATTTGCTTAAGCAGTTTTTACATTCATAGACATTTGAGATTCATAGGCATACATAGAGTCAAAAGAATAAAGATTCAGATTCAATTTCAAAAATATAAATCCACGTTTCGATTTTCAATGCTCTAAATTAAAAAATCAATCAATCCAAATTTTTATTATTTTAAGCAATTTTGAGCTGGAAACAATGAAAATTGAAAAATTAATTTTTTTAAACGAAGCACTTCGTAAATTAAAACATACATTTTTTTCATTTCAAATAGTTAAAATATTAATAAAAAGCTTTAAAATTTTATTGCCAGATCTTGAGAAATCTAGAAGTTATTTTAAATGTTTTTAAATATAAAATTTTTCCAGAACATCTAAATATTTTAATAAATAATAAATGTTTTTATCCAAAATTTTTTGCTTGAAAAGCTTTTAATTTTTAATTGTTAAGGTCTCCAAGTTTGCATTTTAAATTTGTTTAAAATAAAAATAAAAGTCGACAACTAAAAACATAAAATGGAAAATTGTTAAATTAGGAGATTTAAGAATTGCGCTTCGTAAAGTAAATAGTATCATAATTAAAACATCTAAAGTTTAAATAATTATTTTTAAACTCTTGTTCACAACTAGCTAAACATAATTATATGTTATAATAATATTATGCAAATCTAATCACAATTTTACGCAATTTGTATAATCTGACTTGTTTTTCAAGTGAATAAAGTAACGCAGCTAATACCTGATTCATAATTTGAAAAATATTCCCTAAATTATTAAAACTCAAAATAGGTGCGTTCAAAACCATTTGATCCCAAAAGTTTGAATTTATTTTTTTTTTTTACTAAAAAAGAAAATGTTTTAACAAAATACATGAATTTTAAATAAAAAAGATCAATTTTAAATCAAAAATGGAATACTTAAATTTTTAGTTATGAAAATTAATTTTCAGCGAAAACAATTAATTTTATAGTAAAATGATGAATCTTCATCGAAAAAGATTCATTTTCTACCAAGAAGGTCGAATTTTGTAACTAAAAAGTTAATCTTTTTTTTAAACCAATTGTCAAATGGTACATTTCTGTAAAAGAATTAATTTTTACCGGCAATGATAAATTTTCAACTGAAAAAAGTATAAAGAAATAAAATTTTTCTACTAAAATGATAAATCTTCAAACAGATAGATCAATTATTAAACCAGGGGATGATTTATCCACTAAAAATATAAATTTTCGACCAAAAAGATTAATTTGAAAACAGTGATGATTTTTTTTACAAAAAAATCAATTGTTAATCAAGTGGTTGAAAAATTATTGTTTAACTGCAAAATTAACTAATCCAGTTGAAGACTCGTTATTTTAATCGAAAAATCTTCTCTTTGGTTGAAAATTTAACTTTGATTTTAAAAGATTCCCATTTTCGGCAAAAAAATATTTTTTTATTTAAACATTCAACTACTTCGTTAAAAATCCCTAAACTTGCTGAAAATTCTTCTTTTGCGGTAAAGAATTAATTCTGTTGAATAAAATTCAAATATTTGGTTAGAAGCTCATTTATTCTATTAAAAATTTAACAATTAAAAAAAATTATTTAATCTAGAGAAATCCCATACAGTCGAAAGTAATGTTAGGTAATTATTTACTTCTTGTTTTGTTTTGAACATATACTGAAATATTATCCAAAATTCATTACAATTCCATGTTAAATTACCATATAGAAGACAACCAAAAATGTCTTCATAAACGATTAATAAATTCTTAAAAATTATTTTATTTTCAGTTTACAAAATTTATAAATATTTTAAAAACATATTTGTTTAAATAATCTGGAATAATTTAAAATCGAAAAAATCGTGGAAGATTCTCTTTTTTTGCTTAAGTGTATGGTTCATTAATTTAGGTAAATAAAAATTGTGGCCCAGATTTCATTTTTATCATGAAAATGATACAATTTTTTTCATTATTGTACATCTAGTGGGTATCTGGATCATTATGCCGTTACCGATTAAGTGGCACACCAGATGTATGATTCACAATCAATGGCTGACCGACACTCTGGACTCTTGCCTTACTTTTTCCAAATAACACGTCTACTTTCACTAAAATGTGATGAGCATTAACCAAATATTTTTGATGCTCCTAGCCAATTAATTTTCTAGAACCTTGGAATTTCTAATAAGTTATTCTTATAAAAGTTAATTATTTCATGAAAGTCAAAAGACAAATTCATATTCATATTTCTAAGGACGATCTATCATCTATCATTTTTGACAGTATACCTACCGTGAATAAAATATGAAAGGGGATAATAAATATAAAATAAGTATCTTCTTTCATAAAAATTATTATTACCAAATTACTTATTTTGTAAAAAGAAATTATGAAACAGATTCTATTTTTGATAGCTAGAAACAAAAATGAGATCAAGTATATTAAAGATACTAAATATTCTTTAGTGTATTGATTCTTAAGTTTCTGATTTAACATTAAATGAGGGTCTTTAAAATAAATCCTTAAATAAAACTTTCTAATTGAGAAAATAGTCTTCATCTTCCAAATCCGAAACCAAGCCATCCTTTATCTTCGTCCTCCTTTTCAGGATAGGGATGATAATAATGATCAAAATGTTGACGTACGGGGGCTTTTTGAACGACGACAATTTCCTCTTGAGTATTTCTGAAGGTATTAAAAGCCAGGACAATCAAGGCAATTTTGGCAACCACTAAATTTCTCAAGAGCGTCATTTTTATTTCGGCTAATGCTTTTGGCAAAGAAAGAATCTGAAAATAAGCGAAGTTTGTATTAGCGATTTAAAAAAATAGATGTAATATATCAGAATGAAATATAAAAGTACTGATTCAGCACGATTTCATTATTTTCAATATTATTCATACTATTAATTAATAATTCCTATTCATTCGCGTCCATTGGCCCTGCAATTTTAGCTTTTCTAGGGAAAATACTGCCCATTTACTCCTGCTCACAAAGAAACACCTCCCACTCTAGAAGCTTCTCCCACTTAGCATTTATAATAAACAAATGCCGCAAATTCATTTCTATTATTAAAGAAGATTCTCCAGCTTACAATGCCTACTGAATAAATCCTGCCAATTTAGGCCTACTAATCAAGAAAATTTCTCCCCCAACTCTCCCTATCAAACCAATCCCGCCTACTAACTCCCACCACTGAATCATATCCTTCTATCTATTGTTTCTCTTGAACAATTCGTGCCTATTCACTGCTAGTGTGGAAAACATGCCTCCCATTTACCACGCCCATTGAATAAATTCCGCCTATTTCGACGTAACAATCGAACAATGTACTGCACTTTCTCTCCCTGCCTAAAAATTCCCTCCCATTCACTTCCTCTACTGAATAAAATCCTCCTAATCACCGTTTTTACTAAAAAAAAAATCGAACCCATTCACTCCTACGCCTGAACAAGCTCCTCCCACTTACCGATCCTACTGATTAAATCACGCCATTAAATCCTACCGAAATGAAATTTCGCCCCCTATTCTCTTTACCAAACTAATTCCATCTATTCACTACTGAACGCTACTGAACACTACTGAACACTACTGAAGACACGCCTCCCCTTCACCGTGCCTATTGAATAAATCCCGCTAATTTAGACATGCTAATCTACAAATTTTACCCACTAACTCTCTATACCGGAAAAACCCGCTTGTTTACTCCTTGCAACTAAATAAGATCATCCCACTCACTGTTTTTAAAGAACAAACCGCGCTGATTCACTCCTACGCCTGACGAAACTCCTCCCACTTACTAAGCCAACTGAATTAGTTCCATCCATTTAGACTTACCAATCGACAAATGTACCCCACTTACTTAGCCTACCAAACAAATCCAGACTATTCACTCCCACTACTGAATAATAAAATCCTTCCACCTATCGTTTTTTCTAAACAACTCGCACCTATTTACGCCTACGATTAAAGACACTATTCTCATTTATCGTGTTTTCTTAACAAATTGCGCTTGTTACTCCTGACACTGAATAAGGTCCTTCCACTCACTTTTTCTAATAAACAAATCAAGCACATTAATTCTTTCTACTGAAGAAACTCCTCCCACTTACCACCTTCACTAAGTCAATCCCACTAATTTAGAACTACCAATCTAAGCATTTCTCATACTTAGTCTCTCTCCATAACGAAAAAAAGCTTGTCCACTAACTCTTGCCACTGAATAAGATCTTCCCACTCACCGTTTTTACTAAATGAATCGCACCCATTCACTTCTACGCCTGAAAAAGCTTCTTCTATTTAACAAGCCTACTAAATAAATCCCGCCCATTTGTAGTACCAACTAAAAATGTATCCCACTTACTCACCCTACCGAACAAGTCCCGCCCATTTATTCCTGAAACTGAAAAAGATCCTCCGACTTACCGTTTCTACTGACAAAATCACACACATTTTCTACTACTCCTGAAGAAGCTCCTCCCACTTACTAAACAAATACCGGCAATTGAGACTTAATAACCTAAATATTTGTTCCATTTACTCTTGACACCAAAAAAATCCCACCCATCTATTCCTGCCGCTGAATAAGATCCTCCCACCTACCGTTCCTACTGTAAATATCACTCTTATTCACTTCTACTCCTGAAGAAGCTCCTCCCACTTACCATGTATACAGAATAAATCCTGCCAGTTTAAACCTAATGATCTAAAAACTTTGTCCACTTACTCTCTATACCTAAACCATCACGCCCTTTTACTCCTGACCCTGAGTAAGATTCTGCCACTTAAGCACATTTACCACTACTAATCAAGAAACTCCTTCGGCTTACTATTTCGATTAAATAGATCCCGGCGATTAAGTTCTAAAAATCAAAAAACTCATCGGATGTACCCTCTCTGCGTCAAAAATATCTTCCATTTCCTACTATGAACCAAAAAAGTATTGCCCAACTCCTATCAATTAAAAATATCCTCCCACATACACCGTTTACTGCAGAAATCCCACTTATTTACATTCATGCATCAAGGAGCTCTGTCTACTTCCCTATACCTAAAAAACCCTCTCACTGCCTCTCTCCATTAAACACATTCTTCCATTTGATACTTGCAATCAAGTAAGCTCCGACAATTTCCACCTGATTAAGCTAACCTCCAAGAAACTCCTCCCAATATCATTCAGCAATAAAAATACTCCAACCACTTTTTCACCAGCTTCTAAAAACGGTTATCCTCTTTATATTAAGTAAAAGCCATACTCCGCCCAATCATTTCATTTATCCAGAAATCCCCCCCACCCCTTTATTACAGCTAATAGTAAAAATCCTTTTACTTACCGCTTAATCTGAAAAAAGACCCTTTCACTTATACCGATTCAAAAACTTCTCATTTCTGCCCATCACAATTAAGTAAGTCTCGCCCATTTATTTCTTCTAAGCAACAAACTCCTCCCATACACTTCTTCTATTTATTCCTACCATCGTGTCAACTCCAAAATTTTATATGATACACCAACGGATTACATCTCCTTATCCCTCAACTGGCTTAATTCTTCCCGCTTATTTATTGCAAAAATCCAGCTACACCCATTCTATATTCATTTACAGTTAGGCCTCACCCTGCGACGTGCATTAGACTCCTCCCACTTATAATTTCCAACCCTGTTTGTTAAGTTGCTTGGACTTATTTAACTTTCTCCGTTTACTAACTCCACCTAATCTCTTACATCACTTTAATGGTACAAAATACTTTAAAAAATTTATTTTTTTTGAACACAAATTTTTTTCGTAACACATAAACGGACTGTCCGTTTTTAGAGGCATGTATGGCGTGCAGGAAGTAAGTAATTCCGAAACTATGCTAAAAAGTATTTAAAATTAAAACTTTTTCTATAGCTGTTGCGTTTGTGCACTTTGAATAAGATTATTATTCCGAGCTGCTGAGCTTGTGCGCTTTGACCAAGATTCCTGTGTCTAGCTGTTGCGCTTGCGCATTTCGATTAAAAATTACTTTCGAAGACTGCCAAAATCACAACCTCACTATGTTGTGAAGTTTCGTTATAGTGACGCTTGACTCCCGCGTGAAAAAGTTTCAGTGGATGAACCATGGGTCAACAATGGCATAATCGTAGGGTAAATGTGGCTTAAGCGTGGAGTAAGCATGGGATAAGCGTGGCTCAAGATTGCGGTTACGTTCTACTTTTTGACTTCAAATTAAACTATTTAACTATTTAACTTTGTAGAAAACTCTTCCTTATGGTTTAAAATTCAACAATTTAATGGTATTTCTTTCGCTTTTGGTTCACAGTTCAGATATTTCGGTTGAAAATTTATTTGTGCTGGCAGAAAACCTCCTTTTTTCTTGAAAATTCAATTTTTTTGGTAGTAAAATTAATCTGATTTATTTGAGGGTTTTCTGGTTTAATTGGACTGTGTTTGATTTCAAAGGAAAATCTTTTTTGTTTTAAATATTATCAACTACTATATTTTTTTTGAGAGCCCGCCCGAATGCAGAGCGAGTGTTGAAAACGTCATTCGTGTCAAAAAAATGTGGCATCCTCGTGTTGCATACGATAGTTTTTATTCCCAATGCACGATTTGAGCGTTT
>JAAAKG020132283.1:0-14553 GCA_010014905.2 Druon quercuslanigerum
CGATATTTGCGCATGAAATAGACGTAAGGTATCAAAAATCATCATTTTTGACGTAGCACATAATGACGGTTAGCCCCATCAACAATTTGAAAGTTAGTACAAAACGGTCCACTCTAACAGATCATATTCATATTCATCATTTCGGTTTCGATAAAATATTTTATAAATGCAGGATTGAATGTAACGATTCAAACTATTCATTGCTCTCATCATTTCCTTCAATAATTATAAATTGTCACATTTGTTTATTTGCTGAATGGGATCCCGTGTTTATACTTAAATTTAATAAAATTCATTTTGAGCCGTTAAATAAATGATTATTTTCATTTTCAAATATTCGACAACAGCTTTGTCTTCCAGTGCCTTTTTACCTTGTAAGTCCTGCCTTATTTTCATTTGAATTTTCTTTTTTTCAAATTGCATGATATTTTCTTTTACTCTCTAAATTTATTGGAGCCAGAGTTCACTGCACAGGTGTAAATTATCACTCCACGTCAAAGTCAGAAGTGAGCTTATCACTTTGGTGTGAAGCGTGACATTTATTTAGAGTTGAGAATGCTTTAAATATTGCGGCTGATCGCTGAAAATGGTGTAACTAGTGGCTCCAAATGGTGTGTATTGCATTTGGTTGACTGTTTTAAATTGATTTATTCAATAATATAAGAAGGGAATATTTAAATTTCATAAAATAACAATTAAATGTATAATTATAATAAAACTGAGAAAATATAATAATTAAAACTAATAGCACACATTAGTCTCTTAAATTTAAATGTCAACTAGAACGTCACTGTTCTGCATACTGAAACAAAAATCAGATTAAATTATTTTGTATAGTATGCATGCTGTTGAACGTTTAATAGGTCGAACATACCTCTTCAAGAACTGACAGCTTCCTCGTACACTTCCTTTGACACAAAAAATTCCGCCAAAGCAGCTGAAATTTCACTAGAATCTTGCTGAAACACATTTCGTAATTAAAGATTGCCCCTATAGTCAATTTAATTAATAACCGACGCACTGCTCCCACCACTGCTCTAATCACTGAGCCTTTAATCAATCGGACTAGTGCGGGAATGACGCCACTAAATTGCCGCACCAGTTGGTGTAAAAGGCATGGTCACTCTTATTTTTGGTTTACAAAAGCCACTATATTTCTGTGTGAAAGAGTCACACCCACAGAAAGAGTGAAGCTGCGCAATTCAATGGCGTGACTTAAGGAAGGATCTAGCATTTACACCAGTCGCGCAGTGACATTTCCACTCCAACGAATTTAGAAATTACGGCTTCATTAAAAATATCAGATTTCTTTCCTGATGAATTTCCTCGTCGCTTAATTTCTTGACCTTTAATGTCTTTATTTGCTGAAAGGAATTTAGTGTTTATACTTGCATAGCTGAGCATAATATGTAGTCCAGAATAAGGAAACAGTTTTAAAATAAGCATGAAAAAAGAAATTTGTACATAATTTTGCCTTATTTAAATAGGTTATCTTAGGCCAAAATACATAAATTAATTTAATATATATTTGCTATAATAGTTCTGAACTAACGTAGAAAACTTCACAATTTTGACCAAATCGAGTGCGAAGCACGAGATACGCGATTAGGATGTGTTCCTTAAAGCAATAGGAGCTGTAACGAGGAATAACTCAAATTCGCCAAATTTCAGTTGTCTATGCTGTAACTTTTAATTTTAAAATATCTGTACACGAATGTAAAAAAATTAAAAAACTAGCTATTTATGCACGTACCTCACGATAAGAATGTGTTCGTGTTTCGTCCAGATTGTTTTTTAATGGTCGCGCACTTTTCCAATGTGAAATACAAGAAAAGTAATAATAATAATTTTTTTACCATTTTTAACGTCAATATAACAAAAGCCAACACCAAATGATTACTTCAGTATTATAAAAAAAATTTCTAGGACATATGAAAAATGGGAAAGCAATTCTGTATTTTTTGCAATTTTCAGGAACAAATATCAGCAGCCACTACATAATAAACACCGACTAACAGGAATATTTTTTCACCTATTTTTTTTCTTTTTCAATGACATTAGTATTTTCTGCACTATTTCTATAACATGATACAAATGCATAAACGCGTATAATGATTTTTACAGAGGCAGAAAAATTCATTCCTCTCAGACATCGAAGGCCTGTGAATCAGCATCCACCCAGGTACCAATCCGATAGTGTGGTGGACATAGGAGAGCCCACCAAAGTCCAAGTTATCTGCAATCATTTTTCTCAAACTGGCTTTCTAATACATAATTATTTCGTCGTCTCACGCCCTATAAATAGTGAATCCGACAAAAGTGTTGACGTAATTGTGGACAATAAGGTGATAATGAGATCAGGAGTATTTGCTAGCGGCACAAACCAAAATCTCAAAGTTACCGTTTTTAGATTGTCTCCTACGCTCAGTCCAGTGAACCCTGAATATAATGCTTTCTATTATAACGATTATTCACAGGCAGCTATTAATCATGCTGTTGCTCTTGTGCAGCAGCGGATACAAAATAACGGGCATGTGATGGAGTTGAGAGGACTAAGAAGGGTCGACAGTTCAGGGGCATCGGGATCAGGATCGGGATCGGGCTAGAAGATAGAGTTTTTTAAAACTTACGATTCGTTTTTTTTATTTAGAGAGTTTAGCGCGGGACAGGACACCAGGGTAAGACAGGATACACAATTCTCTCATAAATCATGAGGTTGGTAGAACAGTTCCTTTTTACACTAGGTAGAAGAAATTATAAGATAGTCCACGAAAATGAAAAACATATTACATTATACAAGAAACAAGTCTTGCTAATATTTTAGGGCGTGGATTGTCTTATATAAGGGTAATTTTACATGGAAATTAAAGCGCGAAAATCTCAACAACAACAAAATATATATATATTTCTTAGAAGGCCAAGTAAGTGAACAATAATAATAGGTAGATTTTAATTTAGTAAACAACATGTTATGAAACCTTTCTTATTTTGTGCTAGTTTGATCTAATTGACCTGCCCAAATTAGCTAGTAATACTGGGTTCATGAAAAATCAAATCGGGATTGTCATCCCTGCTATCCGTTTGCTTCACGAATGCCCCTTCAAAACAGCAAAATTTATCTGTCGTGTCTGACCCCGGTGTCCAGTCTCGCCTTGGGCTCACATAATTGAAAAAATCGAATCAGAAATTTCGGGTATGAACGGATGGAAGGATCGGTCATAAAATTCTAACTGTTTATATGGAGGTAAGCTTTAGGTAATCGGCTGCGCATGGAAAAGTTTTTCTGCAGTTTTCTTCTCCCTTGGCTAAAAGTTTAAGCAAGTTCGATCACTAAGCTTAAATATCCGGCTGCAGACGGTAGGCAACAATACTTCAGTTAAGGTTTTTTAAAATTTGAATCAAAAATGATGTAAATCTTATTAATAAAATAAAAGATTCAGTTAATATCATTATGAATTAGTGTTATTAATTTATTACACTGCAGTCCTGAAAGAAAATTCTCCGTTATGGAGGTCAAGGTGGTCCAACGGGGCACGAGAATGAGGCCGCTAGGTCTGCGGATTAACTCCGCAACAACGCAGGGGCTTTACAAAGCTGCGGAGCATTCCCATCCGAAAAGAAAATAGCCTTTTTTTCGCAGCATATGCATTGTTTTGCATTTGATTTAATATTTTCGCAAATTACTTCTGTGTTTATTTTCAACTCTTTTCATTTATACAATGTAGGATTTCTCCTACTTGAGCTTGCTGTTCTTCATTTAATTCTGCAATAATAGAAAGGTTCGTTTCAATCTTGTCTTTCAAGATAAGTGCGATTCTTAGCTCCAAAAACAAGCGCAGATGTATTTTATTCTTTTGACGGAATTTTACAAAAATCAAAAGAATCCTTTATTAGGGTCGCCCTTATTTTTCGATTTTGGATTCTTCTTGATGTCAACACGTATTTTTTTAAATTACTAAACAAATGATGTCTATCAAATTTGAGCGAAATCTGTTAATATTAACATTTAGCCTAAAGCACTTAAACTTTCTCATGCCATAAACATAGAAAAGAGTTTGAGCTAAAATTACAATTTCCAGAATTAAAGACAAAAACTTGTCTAATTCTTACAAGATGCAGATTTATTTATTACAAGGCACGTGATAACAATTAAAATTTTTTAATCTAAAAAAAATAAAGATGATCGCGCAAATTTTGTTCTTCACACTCGTTATTTGTATGTTTCTCAGTGAAAACTTTTTAGGTGACAATTTAGAGGCTACATGTTTGTAAAAAAAACATTTCTCGTAAAGCATGAAAGTCAAAATTTTGAAAAATTCAAAATGGTGCCTTATAAAATATGTTTAGAATTATATCGCAAAATTTTCACTACAGTGAAAATGGAGCCTCCTTACTGTTTTTAAAAAGTAACATAATTTTTACAAATTTAAACAAAATATAACTTAGATTTTCGGAAATGATTTAATGCTTCTCAAAAATTAAATTTTTTTAAGTTCAATAGGTCGGCTAATAAAATAACAAAAAAGTTAACACTTATGAGTATACACTAAAAAGTTTTCAACTTCCATTAAGAAAAATAAATTCCCAGTATACTGCAACTTTACAAACTTTTTAAGCAAGTAGTTTTGAGAAACACTAATTAGGCGCGATTTTCAATTTTTATAATTTTTGACTTTCATGCATAACGATATTTGTTTCTTTATAATAATGAAGTCTGCTAATTGTCGTATTGTTTACATTCTAAATTTTATCAAAGTTCTGACCTCGAAAATTAAATGATGTCAAGCTAGAATATTTCTTGAATCGCTTCATAATTGTAAGGGACAACCTGATTTTAAAAATAAGAATTATATTATCAGTAGGGTTTTACGAAGAAGGGTTATTTGCGAGAGATTTTTAAGATTTTTTTTAGCAATAATAAATAAGTTTAATTGAAATGCATTGCATTTTGTGCGGCAAACGTGCTAATTTCAGAACGTATTATCTGAATTTTAAACAAGAACAAACTTTTATTTGCAAATTCCTGTGCGTAGTCCGTGAACAAAGGGTTTTTTATTTATACCAGAATTTTAATTTTTTTCATATGGGACAGTGTTTTTCCCTTGAGAAATATGTGTGATAATATAACTTTTATTCTTAAAATTATAATGTGGTTTAAAAATATCAAGGTATTCAAGATAACCTTGTTTTTTTTGGAAATAATAGGTGAAGGCTGATTTCCATCTATTTTTAGTTAGTACGATTCTAATGTGGCAAGGTGGCATAATTGTGGCTCTGGCAACACGGTTTTCTTCTAAACATCGGATTTTTTCTGTATTTGTCAGTTTCATTCTGTGAGTGCATAGATGCTTATCGAAATGAGAAAACTATCTTATTTGATTCTCTTGATACTTTTTGCTGTTTCATGGCACGAAATTCTGGCTACATCTCCTGAGATTGATGGTGAGTGAAATAATTCTATTGAAAAAAATATTAAATTTCCATCCCATCTGTCCATCACAATGCTCTCACCAGAATGTACCAAACTATACCATAGAAAATCTTTTCTCCAAATTACAAAATGAAATTAATAAATAGTGATTAAGGCCATATTATAATTGGGTCATGTAAACAGATCTTAACTTATTTTCAAACGAAGCGCCACATAGAGTTAAAAATTTGGGATAATAAATAAAAAGCAAAAAAAAAATATTTAGAGAAAAAAGTCCGTTTAATGATTATTAAAATATAGCACCAGAGCCATCCTTCTTAGTGCTTCTGATTTATTATCACAAATTTCCAACCCAATCTGGCGCTTTGTGTGAAAATAAGTTACGAAATAAAAAAAGGGTCGGTGAGGAAGGAATCTGGTCACGTGACCCAGTCGACACATGGCCTTAAGGTGAAACACTACCTTCCTCCAAATATTTTTAACCAAACTACTCGCAAAATATTGACTAAATTCAATTTTTTTGCATTGCTAAAAGTAAACCTATATTTATCACGGGCTTCTCTTCAAAATAAATTAAATTTTTTTTATTTTTATTACCAAAATCTTAGATTATCTAATTTAGAAAATTTTGAGTAATTGAAATTGTAAAAGAGCCATACGGAATGTAATAATTAACATGATAATAATGAAAAAAGATCAAATTATTTATATATTTAAAAAAGCTTTTGACAAAATCAAAGTAAAATAAACCAGGAAATATTCTACAAAAAACCGATTTTTTAGTTCCTGGATATACCGCTAGTGGTCACTACTAATATTTTCTTGTAGATCGGTACCTAGGTATTCAAATAAATTTTCCTTATTTCAGAATTTATAAACTTATGCTGAATAGTTAAATATTAATATTAAAAGTTATTGTTCGTTCATGACGTATTGTCAGGAATAATTTTTCCAAAAAATTTAAAATTGATTCCCTTCAGTTGTCACTTGAATTTTTAGTCAATAAAATTATTGTTAAACAAAAGAGTTTAAATTTTAAATAGAATAATGGAATATCAAATTGAAACAGTTGCATTTTCAGTTTCAGAATAATAAATTTCTACCAAAAAGTTTTTTTTTAAATAGTTACATTTTCAAACTAAGTTATAAGTTTTTAAGTAAAATAATGAATCATGGATAAATTAACTTCATGCTAAAAAGATGTATTTGCAAAGAAAAAATACAAATTATCAATTAAAAAGTTGAATAGTTACACTATTAGTTCATAAAATTAATATTCAACCAAAGAACTAAATTTTTTATTAAAATAATGGAATATTTAATTGGAATAGTTACATTTTTAGTTCAACACAAATTAATCGCAACGAAAAAAACTTAATTAAAAAAAACTTACATTTTCAATCAAAGTAATGAATTTTCATCACGAATTATAAGTCTTTAAACTATAATAGTTGAATTTTAAGCCAAAAATATGGATTTTTTACTATATTCTTTTAAAAACATGTTTCAAAATATTAATAAACAATTTTCCAGGAATCTAATGCACATGTTGTTATCTTGTTAAAAATCTTTAAAAATCTACATTTGGTATCAAATGTTCTGAACTCTTTTCAATTCTTAAATTGTTTTCGAATCTTTTTAAAACTTCTAAATATATCTTTAACTGACACGATTCGCTTAATTTCTTTGTCTAAAAATTTCCTTATTAGGTTAAAGATTTCTCATTTTAACATGTTTTTGTGAACATTCATGCATTTTGTTCAAAATTAAACTTTGTGTTTAAAGGTCAACTATTTTTATTATAGATAAATTTTTGTCGTTGAAGGCTTACCATTATGCTTTTCATGTGTTACAATAATATTTTTAATTAACTTTTATGAACAAATTGCTCAAGCAATACGAAAAATGCATTTTAGAGATGCTATTGTTTTAGAGATAACCCAAATTTATTATGTTATTTAACTATTTTTCGAATCTTTTTAAATTTTATCTCCCGGAATTTCCAAAGATAAGTAAAATATTGCACCAAGACATTAAAGCTACTGCAGTAAATTAAGGAAAATATATATATATATTGAAAATATTTCCATAAAATTCCACATATACTTGAATAACAATTGATAATTGTTTAATCAGACTTAACTAACAAATGCATTATTTGGCTATTTTTCAGCATGTAAACTTGTTATAGATGTGATATAAGTGATATATGTTATTATCTTGAATTTCTCAATGCATTAAGGCCACACAAGGGCACGAAGTGTCCCTTCAAAAATAATCACCTTACACTTACCATAGAGAACAAAATTTTTTAACATGAAACAACACAGAAAAGGCTGGGGTTTCACTCACGTTGCGGCTTAAATGAAAGTTGGGTTCGTTTAGAGCCACTTGAAAAGAACGGAATGAAGGCGAATTCACAAACCGAACGCTGGCTAAGTCGGGTTGGTATTAGCGGGATTTTTGAATTCGTTATTCTAAAAATACCCAATTGCCTAATAGAAATAACTAATATTCATCAATTATTTTATTATTCGTGATCATGTATCACTTTCCTCAAAAAATTCATTGATTCTCTTGGAATTGAAAAGAAATTATTTATATTGCATAAGAAGGCTTTTGCAGTTTTCATGTTTTTAAAAATTAGAATACAGAATAAAATAATTACATTTGATTCCATAGATACTTCAGAAATTTATTTATATACAGTCAAATTGGTAATGTTTACGTGGTACAGAGGGGTTGCTTTTTATCATTGAGGGTTGAAGCCAAAAAATCGAAGTGGGTATTTTCGAGGTGCCCAAAAATCAGAGATTTTACTAAAAGTGCAAAATTCTGAAAAAGATTACTTTTGACATATTCTTGTCTACGTGGTATAGAGGGGTTGTTTTTTAAAAATAGGGGTTGATTTCAGGAAAGTGTTACATATCACATTGAAGCAAAAAAATAGCAAAAAACTGCTTAGTAATTTTTTTAATACTTTTCCTAAATAATTTTTTTTTTTACAAGGGTTGAGTTTTTTAAATAAGAGTTACTTTAAAAAAAACGATTCATAGCGCATTGTAAAGCAAAAAAATAGCAAAAAAATTTTGCCCAGTTATTTTACTAAATTTGATGATTTTTGTAGATGGCGCCGCTGAGTTGACGGCAAGCTAGCGACGCCTTTTCTCGAAAACTGATAGAGCAAAAAAATTCTTTTTTTGGCTAGTCCGGACTAGACCCCGACTTACAGTGGGGCCAACTAATCCGGTACCCGACCAGCCCCACATTTGCATTTATACACGGGTGTGTGGAGATAATCTAAGAATTTTCGCGATCCTTACAAAAAATGTTTAGGGCTATAATTATACCCTTATATTAATCTCTTTCTAAGAAATCGCTCTTTTTATGCTTTTTCTAAGCGCAAAGTACTTTTTTTCAATTGAACACAAAGTTAAAAAATGTTGTCTTTTATTAGCTACAATTTTTTTTATATGATATTGCTCTTAAACCAATATGTGTATTTAAAAAAATTTTAAAACTACGAAAATCTTTATTTTACGTTAATTTAATGCTAGTAAACTCAAAAAAAAATTTTTAATCTGAAAAAATTAGGAGTTTATTATCTCACCCAAAAAAACAAACTGTTGCCTTGTGGCCGCCGAAAAAAAAAAACAAGTTTTTTGAGAACTACCCTAAATCACATTTTAACCAATTTTTTTGAATCTTTTTATTGACTTCTTTGTAATTATGTATTAAATTGATTCTGTTCATAAAAAATAAATTCCTCCATATTTTCATCATAAAAGTATCTGTAACTGACTGTTATCTCATAACAATGAAAGTGTCATTTTGTCCTTATTACGGACATTAAAATGTGTAATCGGTTCTGAATTTTGAGGTCGTACACTAAACAATGTTGCAAATGTTCTTAACTGTTCAATTTAGTAATTATATACCTTTTTGAAAAAATATCGATAAATAGGGCTAAGTAAATATTGCAAAAATAACCATTTGCAACTTTTAAAAGAAATAACAAGTAAATTAATTAAAAATTTAAAAAACTTGCACCGGCACGTTAAATCTTGATTCTTCATGAGTATTTAAGAAAAAGCTCTGATCCGTTCAGAATTGAGAAGTCGGCTGATTTTTGTCCCGAAAAAGCGCTTTTTTCCCCACTGTGCGCCGATTTTACGGACATTAGTGTTACCTGCTGTGCAAACGTCTTGACATGATAGTAATAAATGAACCCATGTAATTATTTTTGCAGGATCATCATCAGCTCCTCATATTCGTCGTAAGCGAATGGATCACAATCCGAATGAGAATATATCGCGACTCTCCGTAAATTTTGGGAATTTTAGAATGGGAGTCAGACGAAAATCACGTTTGTACAGCAAATCTGATATGGTGAATATACAGAAGCCCGGCAAAGTCGAAATCATTAACGGCGATAGTATTCATCCTGGTTTTTTAATACATCGTTATTTTGTCATAACCCGCCCTCAATATGTCCAAGGACCTTTTCATATCAGAATGCATATGGGAGATAATAAACAATACCCAGAAGGGTTTTCCTCTCCGTTCATAGACACTAATTTAGATGTCGCAGTAGTCAAAGTTACTGAACCTATTGCAATTTTTGATCCTGAACGCCAAGCTTTCAAAAACGAAAGATATACACGCGCAGCTATCATTTATGCCCTTGAAATCGTGCATGACTATTTGGATTATCACAATATCAACATGCAAGTAATAGGACCATCGAAAATCCAAGCAGGTGAGTTCGGTTACGCTTGATCTATTTTCTAGGTGACAATTATTGTACAATATATATCAGCAACATTCATGATCAGTTAATTAATTTTATATTTTAAGAAACAAATTAAATAAAAAAATTTTATTGTACAACGACTATTGGGAATCTTGACTTTTGTTGGAACAAGTGTTGTGATCTTCTTTGAGCAAATCTACTTCTGATATCGTATGTTCCTTTGTATCTTGTGCTTCCTCGTAAAGAATTAGAATACACAGTCTAGTAAAACTAGGACTTTCTTTGCCTAAGTTTCTATTGGTTCTGCACATTTTTCACAGTTTTTACAGTCGCGTTTGAAACAGGTTGTATGCATGCTCAGTAGTACCATTGACATCATGAATATACCTGAATCAGATTTTTCTGCTTGACTTAATTTCTGATTATACCGATTCTGATCAGATGCGCCATTAAAACCATATTTATAGATACCTCTTTTTGCAACGTTCTTTTGTTTTATTTAAGTAATAGTTGACTCTTTGTCGATCACAGGGGGTAAGTTTTAAATAAAATTTTCTCCAATTAATTTTGCTACGTTTCGTCAGCTTGGTTCGCTCACCTCTTCAGGCTACAATTTTATTAAAAGAAAGAACACCAACATATAAAATTTACAAAAACAGAAAGTTATAAAATTATTTAAAATTATTACACTTCAACTTATTTTTGAAAAACCGGAGTTAACATATTTAAAAGCATGTTTAAAGCTAATGAAGATTGGCAAAAATATTATATTATTAACAATCAGTTGGCACATCGTCCAAGTCCGGATGGTAACTGAAGCTTATATGACTCTGGTGTGTTATGTATAGAAGTGACGCATTACACACAGCTAACGTATAGTTGACGTATAATTGAAGCCAGTTTTGTGGATACTTGAATAGAAGTTACAACTTTTAATTTTTTAACACAGGATTGTATCTATGGTTTACAATAAGGATATCCTCTATTTTATTAACACTATTTTTATTAATTTTAATTTGTATCATTACCAAAATTAATCCTTTCTTATAATTAGACTCAAAATCTAGAATAATTCTATTATTCCAATCTAATACATGGTTATAAGAATAACAATCTGCGTTAATAACAGTTCTTTTGTTTTACCAAATAAAGCGGCAAAATATTCCAAATTTCTAACATTCGCCTCATTCTGTGATCATACAATTTTTGTAAAACTACTCTAACAACTGTCTCCGTTATTTCTATGCTACCTTTAGCAGAAAGACATTAATTCTTAGTGTCTTCCAGATTCACATAAGGAGGCAAAATATCTGCACTTTGTAACCTTACTTGAATCCGAATAGTCCTGTATTGGTGCTTCGTAAGTTTTGTATCTTTAGCTAAGGCGATAGCTTCTTCTAAAGTAATGACAAAAACGCAAGTTTTCGCGAAATAATTATTTAAAGCTAAGGACTAAACATAAAGGAATCTGATATTCTGCTATGACTGATTTCTAAACAGCAGTAACATATTAGTCATTTGTTTTACCATAGCCTCATAATTACAAAGAAGAATCTTGTTACGCACGAGAAATATTTTAAACGAATTCAAGAGTGTATCACACATAACAAATAAATAGATAAATTCAAGCTCAATTATTATGGTGCAGCTTAATAAAAACACTAACGTGGAAGACGAGTATTTCCATAGAGAAGTGACCGAATACTGCATTGTTTATTGAATTTGGTTAATAAAATTATTAAATTAGCAAACGAATTTTAATATTATGTATTTGGTTTTAAACCTATTTGAAATTTATAAACCAATTATAAATTTTTCTAAAAAAATATAAAGTTCCCAACTGAAAAGACTGACATTGAAAACAAAAATCTTTTCCGTCCACAGCGATCCGAATAATCCATTTATTTATTAAATTTATTTTGAAAAATCGTAAAATTCATCAACTAATCCTGAGTTTTGCTGAATTTTCGCTGAATTTCGCTGAATTTTCGTTGCAATGAATATTTTACCTGGAATTCATGTAAAGAATTATCTTTCGTTTTTAGTGTGACAGATTAAAAGCAACTGGCTTTTTTTCATCTTAGATTTTTCTCTTTACACATCATTAGAGTGGACGATTTTGCACCAACTTTCAAGTTGTTGAGGGACTAACCGTTATTCGGAGCTACGTCAAAAATGATGATTTTTGATACCTTACGCGATGCGAGCGGACGACCGGAAAAGGTCGGGCAGCGCGCTTGAGAATTTAAAATTTCCAATTTCCGAAATGGGTGCAAAATACGTCTACTTCATGCGCCAATATCGGTCTGACAGATTTTGTTATAGAATAAAACTTGTTTGGAATAACGCAATTAGGTAAAGGAAACGATCAAATAGTCAATATGTCAAAATTAATGATTTTTTATTGCCTACCTCCGAGGCGTAAGACTGAAAACAGCCTCGATATCGTTCTGAAATTGAGTTGCTTATACCCCCTTTCGTCAATTCACTATTCCTCTCAGAAATGCCGAACGCATGCCGCGGCTGGCCCACCTCTAAGGCTTGCGTCAGGTAGTTGAAAATGTTTTGCGTTTGTGTCCTGTGAATATCACCATGCCTCCGCAGAAGGAAACCAGATCATCGCCCGCATATTGGCTCATCGGTTGTAAGACGGACAAGATATGCGGAGAAAACAAGCTGCCAACACTTCGAAGTGTTTTGCGATATTTACTTCACCTCCACAAGACACCAAGTGTTCCACTCCGTAAGGCTTGTGGACTTGCGATTGATGAGCTCCAACCATTTTTAATAAAAGGTGGAGTGCTAACAGTTGTTAAAAAGTTTACCATAGATAAACTCATTAAAATTCATAAGGAATGGGTGGATTAAAAATAATCAATAAAAAGGCCCACAAATGCAAGACGGGACAGGTTTATAGAGTCTCTTGATAAATTATTTCATATTGCCAAAGGTGAAAAAGAATACAATTAAATTGAAGAGGCTCCAGGGGCACCAAAATTTAAAGCGTTGATTAGATGAAGAGATCAGATGTCAATTCAAGGCGACTTCATCTGCTGGGTCCCGTTTTGACGTCGATGAGGGTGCAGATGTCGGAGACCCAGCTTCTGCGGCGGCTTATAAAATAAAGGATGCTGGTAAGTTTAGTGCATTTGAACAATAATATAGGACTATTCAAGTACATCAAAAATTCCGTCTTACGCCATTTCTCGTCTTTCTTTATAGAGTTCGTACCACCCAAGCCACTTCAAAAGAAAACACTTACCATTCTAAATAAAGAAGTCATATCAGCCCTAGATAGGACCCAAAATAGCAGCCGATTCGCATCCCATTTAATGAAGCAAACAGTGGCCTCAACTTTGGAAGCTGCTGTTAATGTCCTGGCTATTTAAGATATGAAGACCCTGAAACCAAAGTGCTCAAAAACTACTGTGAAGAATAGGCGTCAGAAAAACAGAGTGCAAGTTGTGGCAGATGCAAAGGATAAATTGACAACGAAACCTGGGCCATCGGATTCACTTATTTTGTACAAATAGCAATAAGTACGACCGATTGCCAGTCCTCGTGTCAAGTCTAGACTTCGAGCAGCTGCTGGGATTTCCAAGGCTCGATACAGGGACTGGTCTTGTTCAATCGGAAGCCTCTTATGAGCTGGAGACGGCATGGGAAATTGAGAAAAAGGTTGCTGCCTCGTATTTAACACCACATCGACAAATTTGGTTGCATCAAAGGTTGTTGTATTCTATTTGAACATAAGCTTGGAAAAGATCTTTTGCAGTGCGCCTGTCGCCATCACATATATGAATTGTTCCTTGAGGCAGTCACCACTGATCTTCTTGGTGAGTCGAAAGATCCGAGAATACCATTTTTCGCTAAACTAGACACCGCATAACCTACATTAAACAAGGGTAAGTTCTATAAAAAATCTATTACAGCAGCGCAAGTACTACGTTCGCAGCGTGCACCTCTTTAAACCTGTTCTTAAATTATTTTCAGAAAATCACCGTACCGCGGCGTCTACTCGAAAGCTTTAGTTTTTTTAAGACGTTGATGCGGTTCTCGCCTTCTGCTCGCGCCAGCTCCAGGTAAAATGAATTTTATTCAGTGTTTCAGTTTAATCCCTTTATGTGCACAGCTTGTAAAACTCCTGTAAAATTTCAGATGAAACAGCCGACGGGCGATTACCGCGAGTTATTGGAACTTGTCATTCTCTTCTTGGGTGGCGTGGTACCGGGTAAATGCAATTACAGTTTCAAGAAATCTGGAGCCCTGAGCAAGTACGATGGATGGCACGTGCTATATATTCGCTAAAGACATGGATGTTTGGAGGTCAATTGAAGCTGTCCACAAAGGAGAGTTCTAAATTGTTTGA
>JAAAKG020132284.1:0-14553 GCA_010014905.2 Druon quercuslanigerum
GAAGTTACATTATTTTGACTTTGAATACTTTAAGCATTTTCGAGAAGTTTTAAAATTTTGTTTAAAAATCTTGACAAATAAGAAGTTGTTTCAAATTTTTTCTAATTTAAAATAGTACATTAAAAAAAGTTTTTAAAAATTTGGATTTATAAATAACACTTTAACTTAAAATGATTCGAAATAATTGAAACGAAGGTACACTAACTAAACCTTTTTTCTGAAAGTTAATCTTATTGTTTAAAAATGTATCTTTTTTGATGAAAATTCCACTATTCTAGTTGAAGATTCACAATTTTTATTAAAAATTATTTTTTTTATTGAACATTCATTTTATCACTAAAATTTATATTAACTAATTTTTGGTTGGAAAATTATCATTGTTTTAGTTGAAAAGTCAATTTTTCGTTTGTTTTAAATTCAACTATTCCAGTTGAAAATTCATCAGGTAGAATCAAAATTAATTTTTTTTACTAAAAATTTAACTATTCCATTTTCTGTTGAATTTTTTTTCTAATTCACAATTCAACTATTTCGTTAAAAATGCATGTATTCTGCTGAAATTATTTATTTTTTGGTAAATAAACTAAGCTTAATTCATAATATAATTTCAAAATTCATTTCTTTTACAATTTTACAATTTTTTAAACAATTTTAATATTGTAAAATAGTTGAATTTTAACCTTAAAAAGGATACGTGTTCAAAAAACAATGGAATAGTTAAATTTTCTGATGAAAAAATTAGTTTTTAATAAAAAAGACGAATTTTCAAAATAGCTTTTAAATTTGCAAATAAATAGTTTTATTGTGAACCAAACAGTTTAATTTTCAACAATATAATATAATTTTTTTTTAATAGTTGAATTTTTTAAACAAATATCTGAGTTTGTAACCTACAAAGATAAATTATACTAGCAAGAAAATTAATTTTCTATCAAAAAACAAATTTACAACAAAGTATGTACATGAGTTTTCAACCAAATAGTTGAATTTTTTATTTACAAAATGAGTATACAAATAAAAATGAAATAGTGAAATTTTTAGTTGAAAAACAAATTTTTAGCAAAACTGTTGAAACCTCAACCAAATTGATGCATTTTCAAAAAAAATTAATGAAAAAATAAATTGAATAGTTGAATTTATGAATGAAAAAATTAAGTTTCAGTAAAAAAACGAATTTCGATAAAAACATTTGAATTATCAAATAAATAGTTTGTTAACAAAATCGTTTATTTTTCTCACAAAATAGTTGAATTTTCAAGCCTAATATATGAATTTTAAAAAAAAAAAAATATTTTATAACCGAATAATTGAATTTTCTACAAAAAGTATATTTTTGCAACAAAACAATTTAATTTTCGACGAGCAAAGATAAATAACAAAATGGTTCAATTCTTAACAATACAATTCAACATTAACATTTTTAAACAGTTGAATTCAATTAAAAAAGATAAATTTCCTAAAATATAATTGAATTTTTGACTTAAAAAGGATAAACTCTCAACCAAAAATGGTTGAATTTGCAAAACAAAAGTTAATTTTCCACAGAATAGTTTAATTTTTTACCAAATTGTTGAATGTACAAGCCAAAAAAAAAATTTCTAAAAAACAATTGAATTTTCATTACGAAAATATGAATTTTCGACAAAAAAGTTAATTTACGAACAAGTAACTGAACTTTCAACAAAAAATATAAATTTTGAACAAAAAAGATCATTTTCAACCAAATAATTTAATTTTCTACAAAATTGTTGACAATTGTTTCGACAAAGATGACTTTAAAAAATGAATTAAATTTTCAACAATATTACTTAATTAATTAAATAACTTTCATTTAAAAAATTTAATTGATTTAAATTAACTATTGTAACAGTTTAATTATGATCTCGAAAATGTGAATTTTGATCAAAAAAATTAATTTTCAACCAAAATTGTAAGTTGACTAACAAAGATGACGTTAATCAAAAACGTGAATTTTTAACAATTTAATTATAATTTCAGCAGAATAGTTGAATTTTTTACCAAACAGCTGAATTTTTAACTAAAAAGATTAATTTTCTACCAAAAGTGAAATTTTCAAACAGTTGAATTCAAGTAAAAAATACGAATTTCTAATAATATAGTTTAATACTCAATCAAAATGATGATTTCAGAACAAACCAAATTAATTTTCTAATAAAATCGACAAATTAAAAAAAAAACATGAACTTTCTAGAAAAAAAGTTGAATTTTTAATTTATAAGGGATAAATTATCAACCAAAAATGGTATAGCTGAATTTTCAAGCAAATAGTTGAATTGTTAACGAAATAATTTATTTTTCTTAAAAATAGGTGAATTTTCAACAATAAATATGAATTTGCAATTTAAAAGATCATTTTCAACCTAATAGTTTTATTTTCTAACAAATTCTTGAATTTTCAAAGAAAAAAAGGAAACTTTCAGAGAAAAGTTGATTTTCAATGAAAGGTTTGAATTTTTAACAAAGCAGTTTAATCATCAAAAATAACAGATTAATTTCCGAAAAACAAAAATATTAATTTTCAACCCAAAAACTTCAATTTATTAACCATATAGTTGAATATTCAACCAAATAGGTGAATTTTTAATTAAAACTATGAATTTAATAAATATTTTGTATAAAAGAGTTCAATTTTTAACCAAAAATATAAATTTGTAACAAATAAATGTTTTTTTTTTTAATTCAAGGAGTTTTCAAGAGATTAAAAAATTTTCATGCAATTTTATCGAAACTTAAAAGATTTGAAGGACTTTTTAATTGATTTCAATAAGATTTAAAAAATTTCAAGGACTTTACAATGAAATGACCTAAAGGGATTTAAACCAATTTTCATAGACTTTGTAAAAAATTTCCTAGAATTTCAGAAAATATTTTACGATTTCACAGAAATTATAAGGTTCTATGATACTTATATAAAATTCTAAGGGATTCTAGAAGATTTACATAGATTTAAATGATTTTAAGAAATTTTAAAAGTTCTGAAGATATTTTAATAAATTTGCCCGTACTATTTTATAATATTTTAATGAATTTTAAAGAATTTAATCTCAAGAAATAAGGGATTTCATAGTTTTGAAAAGATTTGAAGAGATTTTTAAATATTTTTTTAATTCACTTGAATTAATATGAAAAAAAATTCTCTTGAATTTTTTTAATTCACGAGTATTCTAAATTCATTCAATTCTAGCAAATAAATGTTTATTTAATTCATGCTGAATATTTTTAGCGCACCTTAGATTTATAGACTAATTCTTTTAAATTCCCTTTAATTTTTCTAAACTCATTTTAAACTTACTGAAATTAATTAATTTTTTCATATTTTTTCATTGTTTTCGAGACACTTTATTTTTTTTATTCGCCTCGAATTTATAGGAATTTAATCGAATTTTTCTTATTTCCTTTAAATTTCTCTGAATTCACTCGAACTTTACGGAAATCCATGAAATTTCGAATAATTTTTCCAATTTATTTGTATTCTTTTGAATTTAACTTGCATTTTTTTAAGTCGTATGAATTTATCCTGAATCCATGAAAGTTCACCTGGATATATTTTGAATTCTTTAAAATCAAATGCAGTCTTGATAATAACAAATAATAAATGGATTAGTTGAATTTTCAGATGAAAAAATTAGTTTTTAATAAAAAAGACGAATTTTCAAAATAGCTTTTAAATTTGAAAATAGTTTTATTGTGAACCAAGTAGTTTATTTTTCTTAAAAAATAATTGGACTTTTAACCGAATAGTTTAATTTTCAACAATATAATATAATTTTTTTTAATAGTTGAATTTTTTAAACAAATATTTGAGTTTGTAACCTACAAAGATGAATTATATCAACAAGAAAATTAATTTTCTATAACAAAAAATTTACAACAATGTACATGAGTTTTCAACCAGATAGTTGAATTTTTTATTTAAAATACGGGTACAATTGAAATATTTAAATTCTTAGTTGAAAAACAAATTTTTAGCAAAACTATTGAAACCTCAACCAAATTGATGCATTTACAAAAAAAAAATGAACAAATAAATTGAATAGTTGAGTTTATGAATGAAAAAATTAAGTTTCAGTAAAAAAAAAACGAATTTCGATAAAAACAGTTGAATTTTCAAATAAATAGTTTAATTGTTAACAAAATCGTTTATTTTTCTCACAAAATAGTTGAATTTTCAAGCCGAATATATGAATTTTAAACAAAAAAATTATTTTACAACCGAATAATTGAATTTTCTATAAAAAATATATTTTTGCAACAAAGCAATTTAATTTTCGACCAGCACAGATAAATAACAAAATAGTTCAATTCTCAACAATAAAATTCAACATAACATTTTTAACCAGTTGAATTTAATTAAAAAAGATAAATTTCCTACAATATAATTGAATTTTCAACTTAAAAAGGATAAATTTGTTGAATGTACAAGCCAAAAAAAATTTCTAAAAAACAATTGAATTTTCATTACGAAAATATGAATTTTCGACAAAAAAGTTAATTTACGAACAAGTAACTGAACTTTCAACAAAAAATATAAATTTTGAACAAAAAAGTTCATTTTCAACCAAATAGTTTAATTTTCTACAAAATTGTTGAATTTTAAACCCACAAGAATGCATTTTCAGCAAAGCAGTTGAGCTTTCGACAAAGATGACTTTAAAAAATGAATTAAATTTTCAACTTTAACTATTTTGTAGAAAATTCGTCGAATTGATCATAAAATTAATATTCTTGTTTTAAAATTCATTCTTTTGATTGAGGATTCAACTAATTTGCTAGTAATTTTTGTTTTGTTTTTAACTGGACAATTTTGGTTGTAAACTTATAATTTTGACTTGAAAACTCAACTATTTAATTAAAAATTCATGCATTTTGTTGAAAATTCATATTTTGGTAGAAAATTGATCTATTTTGTTTAAAAAAATTAACTATTTTCTTAAAGTAATCTTCATTTATAGCAAATTTAACAATTTCGTTGAAAATTCGTTCGTTTGGATTGAAAAATCATCTTCTATGGTAAAAAAATAATATTTCCTGATTGAAAAATCATCTCTCTTGGCTGAAAATGAACCATAATCTCGAAAAGTGTACGGCCACCCTGTTAATATTATTATTTTTGTTTAAATATAAATACCGTGACAATGGCTACACCCGTGAGAATTAAAGCAAGCAGCATTTCCTTCCAATATTTAAACGGATTGTTGCCCTGATCACCACCTCCTGGTGTGTTAAAAGCTGGACAAGTGTCATGACAACTAGGAGGACAGGCAGAATTTGGTCCTAATTCGCAGGACGGAGCTGCGACTGCAGGTGGTTTTTTTGCCTCTGGACGTTGCGCTGAAGGCACACATTCTTCGGCTTTTAAGGTCGTTCCCGAAAACCTATAAGGCTTTTTACCCTGTGTGCTTTCATGTCTCGACGAATCGACACTAATAATACCTAGAGATGAAAATAAAGAATTATTGTCGATAGTATTTAAACAACTTATTCAATATTAGCTATCCCTCAATAGGGTGGATCGAAGATAAAAAAATTCCGAGAAATATTGCCGAGTTTTTGAGTTTTCTTGCGTTTCAATTTTTTTTTTACATTCCTGGAGGTAAAAACTCTTAAAGTGACGAAAATGCACTGGACAAAAAAAGAGTCAGGACCAATTCATAACTATTCTCCTTAAAAAAAAGTTTGTACTAGTTAGTTAAAAACTCATCTTTGGGTTTTTACAATTCTGTTTTTTGTTCAAAATTAATCTTTAAAAGTTAAAAAATGTCACTATCAGGTTCAAAATTAAGTTTTTTTAAAGGATAATTTAAATATTCCATTTTTTGTTAAAAATCTATCTTTTTTTGGTAAATATTCGACTATTTGATACAAAAAATTCACGTATTTTCGTAATAGTTAAAAAATTGTTAAAAAAAAATTTTTTTCATTGAAAATTTTTCTTTTAACTAAACTTTTTACTATTCTATTTTTTTAAAGATTAATGGTTTTAAAATGCTCTTTTCAGGGTTGAAAACTAGTTTTTTAAAACGGATAATTTAACTATTCCATTTTTTTTAAATCTATCTTTTTTTGGTAAATATTCGACTGTTTAAAACAAAAAATTCACGCATTTTGTTAATAGTTTTTTTTTAGAAAATTAATCTTCTTGGTTGAATAAAAATTTCTTTCTTTGTTTGAAAATTTAACTATTTTGTTAAAAAAAAATTTTCATTAAAAACTATTCTTTTAACTAAACTTTTTACTTTTCTATTTTTTGTTGAAGACTAATGGTTTTAAAATGCTCCTTTCAGGGTTGAAAACTAGCTTTTTTAAACGGAAAATTTAACTATTCCATTTTTGTTCAAAATCTATCTTTTTTGGTTAAAATTCTATAATTTGATAAAAAAATTCACGCATTTTTTTAAAAGTTCTTTTTTTGATAGAAAATTAATCTGCTTGGTTGAATGAATATTTCTTTTTTTTTGAAAATGTAACTATATTGTTCAAAATTCATTTTTTAATTGAAAAGTAATTTTTTTAGCTACAATTTGTACTGCTTTTTTTAATTAATGTTTTTAAGTTCAAAATATCATTATCAGCTTGAAAACTAAACTTTTTTAAACGAATAATTTAACTATTCCATTTTTCGTTAAAAATCTATCCTTTTTGTTTAAAACTCTACTATTTGATACAAAAAATCTACTTATTTCATTAACACTTTTTTTTAGAAAATTAATCTTCTTGGTAGAATGAACATTTATTTCTTTGTTTGAAAATTTAATTATTTTGTTAAAAATTCTTTTTTTTTTAATTGAAAACTATTTTTTTAACTAAACGTTTTACTATTCTATTTTTTGTTAAAAATCTATCTTCTTTTGGTTAAAATTTTACCATTTGATAAAAAATTCACGTATTTTGTTAAAGGTTCTTTTTTTTGTTAATTAATCTTTTTGGTTGAATGAACATGTATTTCTTTGTTTGCAAATTAAACTATTTTGTTGAAAATTCTTTTTTTTTTATCGAAAAGAATTTTTTTCACTAAACGTTTTACTATTCTATTTTTCGTTAAAAATTAAAGGTTTCAAAATGCTTCTTTCAGGGTGGAAATCTAATTTTTTTAAACGGATAATTTAACTATTCCATTTTTTGTTAAAAATCTATCTTTTTTGGTTAAAATTCTACCATTTGATAAAAAAAATTCACGCATTTTTTTAAAGTTCCTTTTTTAATAGAAAATTAATCTCCTTGGTTGAATGAATATTTATTTTTTTGAAAATGTAACCCTATTGTTCAAAATTCATTTTTTAAGTGAAAAGTAATTTTTTTAGCTACAATTTTTACTGTTTTTTTAATTAATCGTTTTAAGTTGAAAATGTCATTATCAGGTTGAAAACTAAATTTTTTTAAACGAATAATTTTTCTATTCCATTTTTCGTTAAAAATCTATGCTTTTTGGTTAAAACTCTATTATTTGATAACAAAAATTTACTAATTTCATTAACACTTTTTTTTAGAAAATTTATCTTCTTGGTTAAATGAAGATTTATTTCTTTGTTTCAAAATTTAATTATTTTGTTAAAAATTCTTTTTTTTAATTGAAAACTATTTTTTGAACTAAACGTTTTACTTTTCTATTTTTTGTTAAAAATCTATCTTCTTTTGGTTAAAATTTTACCATTTGTTAAAAAAATTCACGTATTTTGTTAAAGGTTCTTTTTTTTAGAAAATTAACGTTTTTGGTTGAATGAACATGTATTTATTTGTTGGAAAATTAAACTATTTTGTTGAAAATTCTTTTTTTTTTTATCGACAAGTATTTTTTTAACTTAACGTTTTACTATTCTATTTTTCAAAATTAATGGTTTCAAAATGCTTCTTTCAGGGTTGAAAACTAATTTTTTAAACAGTTAATTTAACTATTCCATTTTTTGTTAAAAATCTATCTTAAAATTGCTTAAAATTCTACTATTTGATACAAAAAATACACGTATTTTGTTTTCAAAAAAATTTTATTTTTTTTTCTTCTTGGTTGAATGAACATTTATTTCTTTGTTTGACAATTTAAATATATTGTTTAAAATGCTCCTTCAGAATGAAAACTAATTTTTTTAAACGGATAATTTAACTATTCCATTTTTTTTAAAAAATCTATCTTTTTTAGTTGAAATTCTAACATTTGATAAAAAAATTCACGCATTTTTTTTAAAGTTCTTTTTTTTGATAGAAAATAAATCTTCTTGGTTGAATGAATATATTTTTCTTTTTGAAAACTTAACTATATTGTTCAAAATTCATTTTTTAATTGAAAATATTACTATCAGGTTGAAAACTTAATTTTTTTAAACTGACAATGTAACTATTCCATTTTTTCTTACAAATCTATCTTCTTTTGGTAAAAATTCTACCATTTGATAAGAAATTCACGTATTTTGTTAAAAGTTCTTTTTTTTAGAAAATTAATCTTCTTCGTTGAATAAACTTTTATTTCTTTGTTTAAAAATTAAACTATTTTGTTGAAAATTCTTTTATTTTAATTGAAAAGTATTTTTGTAAGTAAACGTTTTATTATTCTATTTTTTGTTAAAAACTCTTGTTTTCAGATTAAAAAACTAATTTTTTTTAAACTGATAATTTAATTATCCCATTTTTTGTTAAAAATGTACCTTTTTTTGGTAAATATTCTACTATTTCATACAAAAAATTCACTTATTTCATTAACACTTTTTTTTAGAAAATTAATCTTCTTGGTTGAATGAACATTTATTTCTTTGTTTGAAAACTAAACTATTTCGTTGAAAATTCTTTTTTTTTAATCGAAAAGTATTTTTTTAACGCAACGTTTTACTATTCTATTTTTCGTTGAAAATTAATGGTTTCAAAATGCTTCTTTCAAGGTTGAAAACTAATTTTTTAACGGATAATTTAACTATTCCATTTTTTGTTAAAAATCTATCTTTTTTTGTTAAAATTCTACCATTTGATAAAAAAAATTCACGCATTTTTTTAAAGTTCCTTTTTTGATAGAAAATTATTCTTCTTGGTTGAATGAATATTTATTTCTATTTTTTTTTTAATTTAACTACATTGTTCAACATTCGTTTTTTAGTTGAAAAGAACTTTTAGTGTTTTACTGTTTTTTTCAATTAATGGTTTTAACTTAAAAATGTCACTATCAGGTTGAAAACTAATTTTTTAGTAAACTGATAATTTAACCATTCCATTTTTTGTTAAAAATTTATCTTTTTTTTCTTAAATTTCTACTATTTGATACAAAAAAATTCACGTATTTTGTTTTAAAAAAATTTTCTTTTTTTCTTCTTGGTTGAATGAACATTTAGTTCTTTGCTTGAAAATTTAAATATATTGTTTAAAATGCTCCTTTCAGAATGAAAACTAATTTTTTTAAATGGATAATTTAACTATTCCATTTTTTGTTAAAAATCTATCTTTTCTCGGTTAAAATTCTACCATTTGATAAAAAAATTTACGCATTTTTTTAAAAGTTCTTTTTTTCATAGAAAATTAATCTCCTTGGTTGAATAAATATTTATTTCTTTTTTGAAAACGTAACTATATTGTTCAACATTCGTTTTTTAATTGAAAATTAATTTTTTTAACTAAAATCTTTACTGTTTTTTTTTAATTAATGGTTTTAAGTTAAAAATGGCACTATCAGGTTGAAAACTAATTTTTTTAATCGGATAATTCAATTATTCCATTTTTTGTTAAAAGTCTATCTTTTTTGGTTAAAATTCTACCATTTGACAAAAAAATTTCACGCATTTTGATAAAAGTTCTTTTTCTGAGAAAAAATAAATCTTCTCGGTTGAATGAATATATATATATTTTTTTGAAAATTTAACTATGTTGTTCAAAATTCATTTTTTAATTGAAAATATCACTATCAGGTTAAAAACTAAATTTTTTAAACTGATAATTAAACTATTCCATTTTTTCTTAAAAATCTATCTTCTCTTGGTTAAAATTCTACCAGTTGATAAAAAATTCACGTATTTTGTTATTAAAAGTTCTTTTTTTTAGAAAATTAATCTTCTTCGTTGAATAAACATTTATTTCTTTGTTTAAAAATTTAACTAGTTTGTTGAAAATTCTTTTTTTTTAATTAAAAAGTCTTTTTTCAAGTAAACGTTTTATTTTTCTATATTTTGTAAAAAATTCTTGTTTTCAGATTAAAAAACTAATTTCCTTTTTCGAAAATACGTATTTTTGAGTTGAAAATTCAACTATTATGTTTAAAAAAAGTATTCATTTGCAAATTAACTAATTAGTGTAAAATTAACTTTATTGATGAAAAACCATTGTGGTGTTAAAAAATTCAATTTCTTTTTTTTTTTTTAATTTAACTTTATTCTTCAAAATTCGTTTTTTAATTGGAAAGTAATTTTTTTAACTAAAATTTTTACTTTTTTTATTATTAATGGTTTTAAGTTGAAAATGTCACTATAAGGTTAAAAACTATTTTTTTAACGGATAATTTAACTATTCCATTTTTTGTTAAAAATGTATCTTCTTTTGGTTAAAATACTATCATTTGATAAAAAATTCATGTATTTTCTTAAAAGTTCTTTTTTTTAGAAAAATAATCTTCTTGGTTGAATAAAAATTTCTTTCTTTTGTTGAAACTGGAACTACTTTGTTGAAAATTTGTTTTTCTTTTTTATGGAAAAATAATGCTATTAACTGAAACTTTTACTATTCCATATTTTGTTAAAAAATCATCTTTTTAAGCAGACAATTCCACTAATTTTGTTGAAAATTTGTATTTTTTGTAGAAATTTAACTTTCTTAATTAAAAATTCATATCGGTGTGGCCAAAAATTTAACTATTTTTATAAAAATTAATTTTATTTGGTTAAAGATTAATTTCGTTAAAAGAAAATTTAACTACTATATTTTTATTTAAAAATTTATCCTTTTTAGTTAAAAATTAAACTATTTGATTAAAATTTATCTTTATTTTTTGGAAATTCATGCAATCTGTTAAAAATTTGTGTTTTTTAGTATAAAAATAATATTCTCAGTTAAAGATCATGTTTTTCGTTAAAAATTCATCTCTTTAGTTCAAATTTCAACTATTTTTTCAATGGTTTATCAAAAAAAAAAATTCCCTTTAATTAAATTATTAGGTAGTTAAAGTATATAGTTGAAAATAAACTATTTTGTTAAAAAATAAAATTTTCATTTGCAAATTAACGAATTGGAATGATGTTAAAATAAAATTTTAAACGGGCAAAGCTTTTTCTTTAAAATCAAAAATTTTCAAAATTATAGAATTTTATAATAAAATCCTTCATGACTAAATAATTTTATGATAAAAAGGGTTGATAAAAAGGGTTAATAAAATTGGAATAACGCCATGTTATTAAAAATCAAAAACATTTGGTTTTAATAAGTAATTTAAAATCTAATTTAAATTGTTTAAAATTACACATTTTTAAATTAAAATCCTTTGTACCTAAAGATTTGTAAAACAGGAAAAGATAAAATGGTAGTAGCGTCATGATAAATTTTTTAAAAATATTTTATTTTAATTTTAATAATACAAAATTGTATAAATTTGTATTTATAAATTAAACGTTTAAGATTTTGTCGTTCCAAATTTAAATTCATTAAAAGTTAAGGATTTGGTTTTAATTTAAATAATTCAAAACTCAAACTTAATTTATTTTATAGTAAACAATTTTAAATATAAATCCTTCGTGCCCAAGTAATTAAAAAATTTGAAAGGTTAAAATTGGAATAAGCTCATATTTAAAAAATTAAAAACTATATGATTTCAATTTAAATAATGCAAAATTTTCATTTGCAAATTAACGAATTAGTATAAAACTAACTTTATCAATGAAAAACCAGTGTGGTGTTGAAAAATTCAAGTTCATTGTGTAAAATTCATGTATTTTGTTGAAAGTTCATCTTTTTTAGTACAAAATTAATTTTTTTTGTTCTTGAAAATTCATCTTATTGGCGGTAGATGCAATTATTTTATAAAACTATCTTTTTTTTTGTTAAATTCAATTAGTTGAAAATTAGTTTTTGTTGAAAATAAATTATCTTTTAAAATGAAAACATATCTATTTCAATTTTGGTTGTAAACATTTTTTGTTAGTTGAAAATTCAACTATTTGGTTGAAAAATCATGTATTTTGTTGAAAATTTTTTTCTGGTAGCAAATTAATCTTCTTTCTTGAAAATAAATTTTATTGTCTGTAGATTCAACTATTGAAAATTCAACTTCTCGTAAAAATTAAAATATATAGTTAAAAGTTAAACTATTTACTTGAAAAATTAACTTCTTGGTAATAAATGAATTTTTTTTTGATCAAAATTCATAGTGTCGGTTTAACAATACAACCGATTTGTGGAAAAATCATATATTTTTTGATAAATCGTCTTTTTGGGTAAAAAATTGATCTTCTTTTTTAAAAATTCATCTCTTTGACTGCGGATTCAACTATTTTGTTCCAATATAGTCTTTTTTGTTCAGCTTATCTAAAAAGAAATTCGTTTTGTTGTTTAAAACTAATTTTATGAACTAAAAATGTAACTATTCCATGTTTGTATTTAAACATTTCCCAATACGATTTCGAATTCCAGAATTTTTTTTCGACCCACCCTAGTCCCCCAACCATGCATAAATTAATTTAAAAACGAAGCAAAATGGGATGGAATGATTAAAATTCGGGAAGGTATTTTGCAGAAGGGAAATATAAAAAAAAAACACTTTTTTGAGTCAAAAAGAGCAATGTTAGATGAAAAATGAGGAGATTATGGAAATCAAGCCAGATTTTTGAGCAACGTGACACTGAAAAAATAAACAAACCTAAAGGAAAAGTTGCATCGTATGTATGGAAGTTACATACAACACTACTTCTAGTTTTAGACCCTGCAAAAAATAAATAAATCTCCTAAAAACAAATTATAATGAATAAATTAATTGTAAATTAAATTAACACAAAATTTTCTGTTATAAAATATCACAGCTTAAATAACTAAACCTAATCCGTATTTTCTGCACCATCAATTTTGTCTAAACATTATTGATCAAAGAGAACATTTTAATTGTAAATAATATTCAGATATAATTAGGTTCTTTCAATTTTGGTACAACAATATAATTTATAAATGAGTGCACATTTCTTATTTAAAAAATAAATTTTAAAAGAGAATTGAAAATTATTTGAGATATATGTATCTGAAATCTTCAAAAATTTGTCTCATGAATCTTAGGAAAATTATATTTATATAACCTTAAACAAATAAACTTAAAAAATAAATAGTTATTACAAGTTATTACATTTTAAATTATAATTTAGCATTTAAACGTTCAACATTTTGTTGCTTAAAATCTAAATTTATAAAATATATACAATTTTCAGTTAAAATCCTCGACTGATAAATAGTTGTATAATAAAAAAAGGTTAAAATTGGAATAATCTCATCATAAAAAATTAAAATCTATATGGTTTCAATTTAAATAATGCAAAATTGCATAAATTTAGATTTACAACTGAAATGTTCCACATTTTGTCGATTCAAATTTAAATTTTAAAATCTAAACTTTACAAAATTCTACAATTTAAATTAAACTCTTTTATTAATAAATAATTCTATGATATAAAAGGGTCAAATTTAAATGATGCCATTATACAAAAAATCAAAACAATTCGGCTTCAATTTAAATAATTTAAAATGGTTTCAATTTGAATTTAAAGTTCAACATTTTGTTTATTAACATTGAAATTGTTTACAATTACACTAGTTTAAATCGAAATCTTTTTATACCTAATTAATGGTAAAATAGACAAAATTTAGAATTGGAATAATTTCATTTGAACAAAATTAAAAAATGTTTGGTATTAATTTAAATAATTCGAAATTTATATCATATAAAATTATAAAATTAAAAAATTTTAATCCTTATTGTAAATAAATAATTGTATAATAGAAAAGGTTAAAATTAGGAGAATGTTATTTGAACAAAATTTTAAAATATTTAGTTTCAATTTAAATAATTCAAAATTGTATAAATTAGAATTTAGAACTTTAACGTTCAATGTATTTTTACGATTCAAATCTAAATTATTTACAATCACACAATTTTCAATTAAAATCCTTTTATATGGAAATAAGGATAAAATAGAAATCTTTAAATTTGGAATGATGTTAAAATAAAAATTTAAACGGTCAAAGATTTTTATTTAAAATCAAACATTTTCAAAATTATACAATTTTCTAATAAAATCCTTCATTACTAAATAATTGTATGATAAAAAGGGTTGATAAAAAGGGTTAATAAAATTGGAATAACGACATGTTATTAAAATTCAAAAAAATTTGGTTTTAATTTAAGTAATTGAAAATTTAAATTTAAATTGTTTAAAATGACCAAATTTTTAAATTAAAATCCTTTGTACCTAAAGAATTGTAAAATAGGAAAAGATAAAATGGTAGTAGCGTCAACATAAATTTTTTAAAAATATTTTATTTTAATTTTAATAATACAAAATTGTATAAATTTGTATTTATAAATTAAACGTT
>JAAAKG020132285.1:0-14553 GCA_010014905.2 Druon quercuslanigerum
TTTGTTTGATTTGGTTCAGATTTGCGACCTGTAGGTGGTTTTGAACGAAATTATTGCTATATCCCCAATGTGCGGTGTGGCGTCCCCAGGCATTTGCCTATCTTTAACTAATAGACAAACCAGCAGTGATTTTCATCTCCGGACTCTTGGATTGTTTTTAAACAAATTTTTACGTATCTTTTTTGTACACTAACGTTAAAACGTGTGCATAGAACTTAGAATAAGACAAATGAAAAAGCGATTTGACTCATAATGGTTTCAAATATGCACTCTGTCGGTTTCTCTCTTCATTGTTCCTCCAGTTGTTCTCTGAGAAAAGTCTGAATCGAGAAGTTTGTATCAAAGCAGAAGAAAGTTGGGGAACATTCTTGGATAAAAGGGAGAATGGGAATCTCCTTGGTGGACTCGCCTTTTCTGGGATTAAGGCGTAAAGCTTATGCAGAAACTTTAAGAAATTGTGCTTAGTTTCCGCCCATCGGCCCCTTTTCAGAGACAAAAGTTTGTCCGCGAACGATGTCCAGGAAGCGACTATGAAGATATCTTCGAAGCTTCCGTTAATACGTGACTGCGACGATTTATCCTCAGAGCTTTGTCTTCGTTCCCCATTTCTTTCACAATCTTAACTTCATATTTTTCTTATAAGCTCGTTAATTTTTTATTACGACTCCAGCTTCTTCATCCCCGTTTTGACAGTTTCATAACTTCCGAGGTAGAAAGAAAAGAGACAATTATAGAAAATGAGCCAATTTATGATTTTACGCTGGAACATCAATTTAATCAATCTGGATTTACGTCGTTCTGAGAATTGACGGTATTCAGTCAAGCATGACAACATGAGAAGCGAATGCAGTATCAGCGCATTAGCATGCGTCTAAATCCAACTGAAATTATTAACGTGGCCCTGCTTGTTTACGTTTAGATGGTCTGGATTTAGGTGGAAGGCCACTAGACGCTATGCCCCAAACCGCACTTAATTCCAAGTTCTAGTGTAATTTTTTTTTGTAGCGCGATCGCTCAAACTTAAAAAAAAATCAACAGACTATGTTCCTGTTTTCCTGGTCAAAGACTATAAGTTTCTCGAATGACTATTCGGCGTTTGCATTATTAATTATTTAATACTAATTGCTTTTTTATACAAATTTTGAAAATAATGGAAACATTACAGACTTTCAAGGGGAAATATCAAGTTTAAGTTATTGTAAAAATGGTTTCAGACTTTACATCCTATTTTTAATAAAATATTTAATTCTTAAACCAAGAAATATAAGATTTCAACGAAAAATCGAATCGTTAAACTGTCTCTTCTAAAAATTAACTTAAAAAAAAACAAGTTTCGACTAAAGTCGAATTTTTAAGGAAAGTGTTTTGTACCAAATATTTCAATTTTTAACGTATATATATTTCCACCAAAACAGAAAAACTTACATTTTGAGATAAAAAAACTCAATATTCAAACAAAAAAAAAACATTTTGATAAAGCAGTTAAATTTTCAACTAAGAAGGTAAATTTAAAAATGAAATTTGTTGCAAAAAAAGTTGTTCAACTTTAAACCAAGTAATTGTATTTGCAAAAAGCTAAATTGTCTACAAAACAGTTGAACTTTAAGCCCAAGACTGAATTTAAAACAAAAATTTTTATTTTATACCAATCAGTTAAATTTTTAAATAAATAGTTTATCTTTTAATCAAATATCTCAATTTTTTACGAAAATAGTTAATTTTTGAAACAAAAGTACTAATTGCCAACAAATAGTGTATTTTTCTGCGGAAATGTTTAATTTTAAAGCTAAAAATATCAATTTTGAATTAAAAATATTAAGTTTTAACCAAAAAAATACTTGATTACTCAACCAAACCAGATGAATTTTCAATAAAACAGTTGCACTTTTAATCAAATGGATGAATTTTTAAAGCTGAAGATTAATTTGTTACTAAAAAAAAAAACAACGAATTTTCGCCAAAAGAAGTTCGATTTTTAATTAATAATGCCAAGTTTCAATCAGAAATTGAACGGTTACATTTTTAATTAAAAAAAATAATTCTCAACCAACCAAAGAAATGTTTAACGAAATAGTTTAAATTTTAAATAAAGATATGAATTTTTATCTCAAATCATGGATCTTAAACAAGAAGCTAATTTTAAACAGAATAGTTAATTGCTCAAATAAAACAGCTTAATTTTCAATAAAGCAGTTGCGTTTTTAGCCAAAAAGGATGAATTTTAAAGCAAGAAGAAGAATTTTTAAACAAAGAATGTAAATTTTTAACAAAAAATAAAATATATATATATGTATATATAGTAGTGAGACGTGGTTATAGCTGAAATTTTCCCGCGATTTCGCTGGGATCGGGTGCAAATTTTCAGATTACACCCGATCCCGGCGAAATCCTGCGGTTGTCCTTATGATAAATAGTTTAATTATATATATATATATCTTTCACTAGAAAAGATCAATTGTCAATCAAAAGTATAAATACTCGACCAAAAAAGGAATAGTTAGATTTGCAGTAACAAAATTAATTTCCAGCGAAAAAAAAGTATCTTATGCAACAAGGAAGCGAAGTAATATTTTTTCGGCCGAGCGTAAATGTTCAAGAACACATGAATAAGGCGCAGACGTCTCACGTTTGAGATTAGTTTAAAGGGACAAATACTGCGCAGAATAATGCGCGGCGTCCGAATAACTAACGTGCATGCGTGGGCATACCTCGCGGCCGTCAATGTGCACTTTCTTTGCCTAGGCTGTTAAAGTACCCCACCACCAGCAAATACCAAAATGGACAAATGATCAACCACACGCATGATTTTTTAACCAAATAGTTGACGTTTTAAATGTTTGGCGCGACCCCCACCCGCTTCAAATTGATCATGTAATTTATGGACGGCTTCTAAGAGTTCTTGTTCTTTACGATGTTCCCTATTATTTTCTCTCTCTCTCTCTCTCTCTTTGGCTACCTCTTTCTTTTGAATTGAGACTCCGGCTATCGTTTCTGCTTGGTCGTTCTTCCGCCCTCGTTTTATGTCGATCTGTCTCTGTTCCGCGTGGCGCGTTCTGAACCGGAAGTCCTTTGTGGAACTCCGCGAGAACTTGTAACGAGCAGTCTCGTCCGGCTAGTTTTCATTTCCCGAAATTGAATATTTACGCTCGAAGTGACTGACGACACCAACTACACGCTTTTGACGTTGAAAATTGAGGTGCAATAGAGCGCCGCGTCCAATTCGACTGAGTCTTGCCACAGCGCCACCAATGGCGGCAATTTCAAAAGCATACCCAGTGGAAAGGTAACAAAATTACTTGGGCAAAACTTGTTTTTGTTTTAGGAAGAAATTTTTAGTTTTTTTACTATTTAATTAATAAAACGAAAACAAATCACGTTAAACAAGCAACGTTTTTTGTAAAAAAAATTTGCCTTCATTCCAAAGTGCCTTAAATCATTGGCGAAACTATCTAACCATAATTTCTAGTGTAATTTTTGCTGTTTAAAAATTCATTGTATTTGTGGACTCAAACTTTTTTTTGTGTAGAGTTGTCTGATAATTGCATGTGAAAAGTTTAATTTGTTTGAAAATTTGTTCATAGCAATAGCAAAGTTGATCATTATCAAAATGTTAAAAAAAATATTTTTTTGTTTGAACATTATAAATGGCTTGTGCTGAAAATGATATATTATCTATTACTTCTAAAAATTTCAACAACAAAATTTTACAGAAAATTTTGTTTTAATTAATGTTTAAAGGTAAATAACGAAAGATTAAAAAAATTTTGACAAACGTGAAGAAGAAAACCTTTAAAATCTTAAAAATTGCAAAAAGGGCAAGGTGCTTAAAAAAGGAAAAATTATTTTCCTCTTCTTGAAAAACAAAAAAATTGAATAAGATTCATAAAAATTTGCAGAAGAAAAGGTGCAGTTTTGAGAATTTTGTATTTTTTTAAAAATTGTAATAACTTTACAATTTTTTATATTTTTTAAATTTCTTGTGAATTTGTAAAGAGCGAAATAAAATTGATAAACTGAAACAAGAAAATCATTAATATCTATTAAACGGAGAAATGGCACGGTTTTTAATGTAAATTTTTCAAAAAGCTAATTTTAGCCTAAAAAATTTGAATTAAAAAAATGACTTTACATCGTACTGGAAAATAAGCTATAATTTCCACACATGAAACTAAAAAAATGTCGTCAATAAAAATTCAAGAATCTTAAAAATGTGCAATTTTGGCATTTTTCAACAAATTTCTATTAAACAAAAAGTAATATTATTAATTTAAAACTTTTTCTTTTATTTCTCAAAATTAAACATTTTTGAACTCATGGCGAAAGCGTGGGATCATAGCAAGTTTTCTCTAGCCGTTTTCAGTTTTTTTAAATTTTCAATTTTTGGTCCGCAAAATGATAAATATTTTGAAAAAAAAATTGTTATTAACTTCAAGAATTATTAATTTTTGTCTTGATGGACCTAATAATTTAGAAATTATTCATTTACATTTGATTACGTTGAATGTAGCAATTTTTTACGTCAACAAATGGCTAAATAGTGCATTTGTTAATTAAGGTTGTTTTAACAAACAATAATTGTTATTAACGAAATATGATTACTATGCGTCATTGCTGAATAATTTGCTGTTAATTCAGTATAAAAAGTTATTTATTACATAATGAATATCTAATGCGTAAAATGGTTTATAAAACTTGTTTATAAAATTACAAGTTTTTCTTATCGTTCATTGATTTAGCCGAAAAACTCCTGTTGGCTATTAGTTATTAAATGCGAATCAAATCGAGAATCGTTACCAATGTCTGCGAAACAATTTTCATTAACTTATTTGTTTATAAAAAATTTCAAAATTTGTTAACTTTTCGAATTGCTCTAGAGAATATTTTTAGATCGTTTTGTAACAAATTTAAGTTATTTCGGATTGCAAAGAAATGTTTTTATGCAAAACTGTAACTATAGTTCTCATTTTGATCAATTTAAAAATAGAAGTTCGCAAAAAATACAAAATTAAAAAAACAATGTAAACAATTTTTAATATACAATGACAAATCAGAAAAATTCAATTTTGTATTTCAAATGGAAATTTTTCAAACTGGAAAAGGGAAGTGAAAAGTTTTGTCGCAACCTATCACTTTCCTAGCTCTACGATTTTTTTTGAAAAATTGTCAGAGTTGTTGTATTTTATTTAAAAATTTATAATCAAAAATATTATTTCTATTAAATTATATTATAGGTCTGTCGATTTATCTCGAATAAAGGAACCTTTACCGTTCATGAATTAATTTTAAATTATATTGATAAAAAAAATTGTAGGAAAAAACTGATTTTTAAAATATTTTAAAGCTGTAAAAAAATACAATAAATATTTGGATAACTCCTTTCATGTGTTTCAAGATCCTAGTTGCGAAAATAAGCCCTCCAAATTGCATCAATTTATCTGCAACCATTTTCAAGTTATCGTGTTAACAAAAAAATGTGAGATTCACACATCCAGAAAATTGTTTAGAATATTGTATTAGACATTTTAAAATTAAGGATAGTTTTAATAAATGGATTACAAAATTGTCGAAAATATTACTATTATAAAATTTTCTCTATGAGGAAGAAAAATGGTAAAAAGTAGTTTTTTATCTGGAAGGAGGTGGTCAGAGAAAACTGCTGGGTCCCATAGTAAAGCTGTAAAGAACAGATAGCGAGGGTAAAGCGGTTTGAGAGAAAAGTGTTAAAGAGATAAGGATGGGAGAAATATGGGATAGGGGAAAGAAGGGTAGGGGAAAGGGGATATTTTATGGGGAATATGGGAGGGGTATATGGAAGGAGGATATGGGATAGGGTTAGGGAGGGGGATATGGGATAGGGTTTGGGAGGGGGATCTGAGAGGTAGCGATGATGGGAGAAGGAAGATGATGTAGAGGAGGGGTTCGTTGAAGATGGGATTTATATTGAAAAAGATTGTGAAGTAAATTATTATATGGGTAAAATGGGAATAGGGAAAGAGGAAGAAGAGAGGGTGTATATTATAACTCGGATGGGACATCGGCTATCGGGGTTATTATTGACTTTGACAAGGGGATGTGGTAGTGAGAGCGACGACGAAGGTGGCGGAATGGAAGTTCTGAGTGCAGTTGGAGAATTTAAGATGAAAGAGGATGGGATAGATAGAAGTAGAGAGCCAAAAGAAAATCGAAGAGATGGGTGATCAATAGGAAAAGAGAAGCAAAAGAGAGTTTTAATCATCGTATTGAGAGGTTAGAAGGTAAGAGGGACACAGTGGAGAAGGTAAGGAGGGTTTGGAAGGAAAAAATTGATAAGGAGTGTAAGAGACTACGAAAAATCCACAATGTCTCTCTACAGAAAAGGGATGAGGTGGTAAAAAGGGGAAGTGGGAAACGAGGGATGGGGCAAGGAGAAGTCATATGTGACTCATTTGACACTAGAACCCTAAAAATATATTTCCTTTGTTTGAAGAATGAAGGGAAAAGGGAATATTGAAGGAGTTCGTGAAAGATGGGGTTAATATTGAAAAAGAATAGTGGTGTATGATTATTATATAGGCAAGATGCAGAGTAGAATAGAGGAAGAAGAGGTGATATATTATGAATGGGACAGTAAATCGGAATAGATGGCTATTTGTGACTTTTACAAGGAGAGTTGGTCGTGAAAGTAGTGACGAAAGTAGCGAAATTGGAGTATTAGATACAGCTGGAGAATTTAAGATGGGAGTGGACAGTAATAGAGAGCCGAAAAAAATTGAAGAGATGGGTGATTAACAGGAAAAGAGAAGCAAAAGAGAGTTTTAATCATCATATTGAGAGGGTAGAAGGTAAGAGGGACACAGTGGAGAAGGTAAGGAGGGTTTGGAAAGAAAAAATTGATAAGGAGTGTAAGAGACTACGAAAAATCCACAATGTCTCTCTACAGAAAAGGGATGAGGTGGTAAAAAGGGGAAGTAGGAAACGAGGGATGGCAAGGAGAAGTCATATGTGACTCATTTGACACTAGAACTCTAAAAATATATTTCCTTTGTTTGAAGAAGGAAGGGAAAAGGGAATATTGAAGGAGTTCGTGAAAGATGGGGTTAATATTGAAAAAGAATAGTATTGTATGATTATTATACAGGAAAGATGCAGAGTAGAATAGAGGAAGAAGAGGCGGCATATTATGAATGGGACAGTAAATCGGAATAGATTGGAGTTCTGGGTACAACTGGAGAATGTAAGATGGAAGAGGACAGTAGCAGAAAGCCGAAAACAAGACATGGGTGATCGACAGGAAAAGAGAAGCAAAAGACAGTTTTAATCATCGTATTGAGAGGGTAGAAGGTAAAAGGGACACAGTGCAGAAGCTAAGGAGGGTTTAAAAGGAAAAAAATTGATAAGGAATGGAAGAGACTACGACAAATCCACAATGTCCCTCTGCAGAAAAGGGATGTGATGATAAAAAGGAGAAGCAGGAAACGAGGGATAGGTGAAGGAGAAGTCGGATGTGACTAATTTTGACACTAGAACCCTTAAAATATATTCCCTTGGTTTGAAGAAGAAAGGGTATAGTGGTGTATGATTATTATATAAGCAAGATGCAGAGTAAAATAGAGGAAGAAGAGGTGATATATTATGAATAGGACAGTGAAACGGAATAGCCAAAAAAAAATTGAAGAGATGGATGATTAGCAGGAAGAGAGAAGCAACAGAGCGTGTCAATTATGGTATTGAGATGGTATTGAAATAACAGGGATACAGTGGAGAACATAAGGAGGGTTAGGAGCACGAAATTTTAATAAGAAGTGGAAAAAACTACGAAAAATGAATAATGTCCCTCTACATAAAAGGGGGATTAGGGAAAGAGGGATGGAGTAAGGAGAAAGCGGATCTGACTAATGTGACATTAGAACTCGAAAAATAAATTTCCTTTGTTTAAAGAAGGAAGAGGAAAGGGAATATTGAAGGGGGCGTGGGAGGGAATAATGATATGAAAAGGAAGATGATTTAGAGGAGGGGTTAGAGAATGATTAGGTCAATATTGCGAGAAGGGAGTGGAGGAGGATTATGATATACGTAAGATGGAGAGGACAATAGAAGAAGAAGAAGAAGGGTTAAATTGAATGGGCTAGTAGAGAGCTGACAAAAATTAGAAGGGATGGGCAATCAACACAAAAAGAGAAGCAACAGAGAGTGTCAATTATGGTATTGAGATAGTATTGAAATGATAGAGATACAGTGGAGAACGTAAGGAGGGCTAGGAGGAAGAAACTTTAATAAGAAGCGGAAGAGACTACGACAAATGGACCATGTCCGTCTACATAACAGAGGAACTAGGAAACAAGGGATGAAATAAAGAGAAAGCGGATCTGAATAATGTGACACTAGAAGCCGAACAATACATTTCCTTTGTTTGAAGAAGGAAGAGGAAAGGGGATATTGAATGGGGACGTTGGAGAGAGTAATGATGCGAAAAGGAAGATGATTTAGAGGAAGGGTTCGAGGAGGATTGGATCATTATTGAGAGAAGGGAATGGAGGAAGATTATGATATATGTTAGATGGACAGGGCAATAGAAGAAGAAGAAGGGTTAGTAGAGAGCTGAAAAAAATTAGAAGGGATGGGCAATCAACGCAAAAAGAGAAGCAAAAGAGAGTGTCAATTATGGTATTGAGATGGTAAGTGGAAACAGTAAGGAGGTAGGTGAAACCCGTATGTGGTAACAGTGAAAAAGTTAAGGAGGGATAGGAGTGAACAATTTTGACTAGGAGAGGAAAGACGACAAATCAACAATTTCTCTCTACAGAAAAGGAGAGAGATGGTAAAAAGGGAAAGTAGGAAACAAGGGATGGGACAAGAAGAAGGCCGATGTAACTAATGTGACACAAGAACCCTAAAAATATATTTCCTTTGTTTATATAAGGGAGCTTATCATAACCGTGAGTTCGTGTTTCTCGGAATCAGCTTATCTGAAATGTTGTAGACTGTAGAAAATATAGAAGTGCAGGGCTAAAGTTAGTGCACCCTCCTATCCAACAATGTAGCATGGAGCGCACGCGAACTTATGAGACAGGCATCAGACTGGCTTTATACCATACGAAGACAATGGAATTAATGTTTGTTCCACCTTCATCTGTCCGTCTTCTTCTAAAGTTTTTGGTTCGACTTACCAGGGACTCAGAGCATGAAGTCTGCGGCTGATTCAGAATTGCCTCACGAAAGTGCACTTATATGTCTTATATGTCTTGTGCGGCTTTTAAGGAGAGGAGATACGAAATGGAGAAAGGATCTTGACTTTCAGCGATGTCGATTTGTGTTTTCTTTAGAGTGAAAGCCTCTATTTTCCAAGACAAGAGACCTCTCTGGAAATGGAAAATTTACAGTACTACACGAAATTCTGATGATAAGGGTACAAATTAAAAAGAAATGAAGTCCTATAAAAAAATAAATATTTTTTCTATTTTTTAAGTTTCTGTTCACATTGTGATGATTCAGAAGTAAACGTCAGAGAGTGGGAAAAAAACCTTTGGCGCACTCATTTCAAATGATTTATTTTTAAATTCTTTTTATAAATGTTTGCAACCAACAATAATTGTAAAGTGCATAAGTATATTAAAATTGATTTTAAAATCATATATGTAATAAAAAGGGCATTCTTTTTTAAAAATTTCAAATCGATTATTTATTTTAATGATTAAAAATCACATAATTATTTTAAGGTAAACTTTGTAAGTAAATTTTTGCTATAAATAAACAAATAGGACGAAAAAATAGCCGTTTTTTGTATTTGATCAATCAGACATTTTTCGACAGAAAAATTCTAGTTTTTTATGTCCATTTTTTTAATTAGGAATTGCATGATAATGTTAAAAAATTCACAATTGGTTGAATAAACTTATTTTTTTTTTAAACAAATTTAATAAACAAATGTATTAATTAGCAATTTCCCCACAAAAAATTCGATTTTTTATAAATTAATTTTTTAAATTATGAACTTTATGCTAATTTTAGCAAAATTTATTATTTCTTGATTATTCCTATGATTTTTTAAATTTTAAAAACAAATGCATTAATCAGGCATTTTTTGATAGAAAATTTGCAGATTTTCGATGTCAGTTTTTAAAATTAGGAACATTATGATAATTTAAGCAAAATTCATAATTTTTTATTAATCTTATGATTTGTTTGAACAAATTTTAAAAACAAACGCATTATTCGGGCATTTATCGACGATTTTTTTTTCAATCGCAATCCTTTCAGTTTAAGTTTCTCATTACTTTCATTCTTTTAATAAGGCTGGAGCTTCAAGATCGAGTAGAATGACCGCTTTCTTCCACTTTTTTCCTCAATACACTATTTTTAGATCAGCCTTATTAAAGAAATAAAAGTAATGAGAAATTTAAACTGAAAGGACCGAGATTGAAAAAAAGCTTTTTGGCCGACATATACCCTAATAATAAATATGTTTATTAAATTTGTTTAAACCCCATAGAATTGATGAAAAATTATTAATTTTTCTGAAATTATAATAAATTTCCTAATTGAAAAATTTGACAGTAAAAAGAGACGAATTTTTCTGTAAGCAATTGCCTGGTGATGTATTTGTTTATTAAATTTGTTTTAAAAAATCATAAAATTTATTAACTAATTATGAATGATGCTGAATTTTTTATGAAGATCCGAATATAAAACTGACACAAAAAAAAGAATTTTTCCGTCGACAGATGAGCTAATAGTGTATTTGTTTATTAAATTTGTATAAAAAAATTATAAAATTGATAAAAAAATTATGAATTTTTCTAAAATAATCATAAAGTTCCTAATTGAAAAAGTTGACAGCGAAAAAAAAATTTCCTGTCGACAAATGCCTGAACAATGCATTTTTTATTAAATTTGTTTTTCAAAAAATGATTAAATTTATCAAATAATTATGAATGTTGCTGAAAGTATTATGAAGTTCGCTCCCGAAAGGACTGGTATAGAAAAAAAATTCCTTATATATTATATATGTATATTATATTATTGTTTATTAATTTATTTCCATTAATTTTATTATTCTTGAATTTTCTATTCTGAAAATTCAATTATTTGGGAATTTCCCATTTCGGGAATCTTCCAATTCGGGAATTGTCCAATTCAGGAATTTTATTATTCGGAAATTTTACTATTCGGAAATTTTATTATTCGGGAAATTAATAATTATTGAATTTTATTATTAAGGAATTTTCCGATTTGGAAATTTTATTATTTGAAAATTTTATTCATTGGGAATTTTCTAATCTGGGAATTTTATAATTCTTGAAGGTTATTTTTAGAGATTTTTCCAACTCGGGAATTTTATTATTTGGATATTTTGGTATTCGGGAATTTAATTCTTGAATTTTATTATTAAGAAATTTTTAGATTCGGAAATTTAATAATTCTTGAATTTCCTTATTAAAAAATTTTATGGTTTGGAAATTTAATTTTCTTTTTTTTATTAATATATTATATTATCTTTTCATAATTTATTTTTATTAATTTTATTATTCCTTAAGTTTCTAATTAGAAAATTCTATTATTCGGGTATTTTCCAATTCGGGAAATTTATTACTAGAAAATTTTATTTTTCAAGAATTTTCCAATTCGGGAATTTTATCATTATTGAAATTTATTATAAAGGAATATTATTATTAAGGAATTTTATTATTAAGGAATTTTCTAATTCATGAATTTTTTATTCGGAAATTTTACTACTTGGAAATTTTATTATTCGAGAACTTAATAATGATTGAATTTTAAGGAATTTTCCGATTCGGAAATTTCATTTTACGGGAATTTTATTATTCAGGAATTTCATAATTCTTGAATTTCTTTATCAGGGAATTCTATAATTCGGGAAGTTTTATTTTTCAGGAATTTTTCCATTCGCGAATTTTATCATTCTTGAATTTTATTATTCTAAAAATTTACTAATTCGGGATTTTTATTATTTGAAAATTTAATTGATCGGGAATTTTCTAATTTGGGAATTTTATAATTCTTGAACTTGATTTTTAGAGATTTTTCCAATTCGGGTATTTTATTGTTTGGAAATTTTATTGTTTGGAAATTTTATTATTCGGGAATTTCATAATTCTTTAATTTCGTTATCCGGGAAGTTTATTTTTTGGAAATTTCATTTTAATATTTTTTATCTACATATTAAATATATTATATTATTTTTTAATAATTTATTTTCAATAATTTTATTATTCTTGAATATTCTATTAGGGAATTTCCAATTTCGGGAATCTTCCAATACGGGAATTATCTAAATAGGAAATTTTATTATTTGGGAATTTTATAATTTGAAAATTTTATGATTCAGAAATATTTCCATTCTCGAATTGTATCATTCTTGAATTTTATTATTAGAAAAATTTACCAATTCAGGATTTTTATTATTTGTAAATTTTAATTATCGGGAATTTTCTAATTTGGAATTATATAATTCTTGAATGTTATTTTTAGAGATTTTTCCAATTCTGGAATTTTATTTTTTGAAAACTGTATTATTCGGGAATTTAATTCCTGAATTTTATTGTTAAGGAATTTTTTGATACGGAAATTTTATTATTCTTTAATTTCGTTATCAGGGAATTTTATTGTTTGGAAATTTCATTTTATTATTTTTTATTACAATATTAAATATATTATATTATTTTTTATTAATTTATTTTCATTAATTTTATCAATCTTGAATTGTCTATTTGGGAATTTCCCATTTCGGGAATCTTCCAATTCGGGAATTATCCAAATCGGAAATTTTATTATTTGGGAATTTGAAAACTCATGAATTTAGTTATCAGGGTATTTTCAAATTCGGCAATTTTATTATTTGAAAATTTTATAATTCGGAAATATTTAAATATGGGAATTTTAAATAATAAAATAAATAATAAAATAATAAAATTTTATTATTAGAGATTTTTTCAATTCCGCAATTTTATTATTTGGAAATTTTATTATTCGGTAAATTAATAGTTCTTGAATTTTTTTATTTGGGAATTTTATTTTTCGGTAATTTCATTATTCGGGAAATTAATAATTGTTGAATTTTATTATTAAGGAATTTTCCGATTCAGAAATATCATTATTCGTGAATTTTTTTATTTGAAAATTTTATTCATCGGGGATTTTCTAATTTCAGAATTTTATAAGTCTTGAATGTTATTTTCATGAAAGAAATTTCATTTTATTATTGTTTAATTATATACTATATGTATTATATTACATTTTATTCATTTATTTTTATTAATTTTATTATTCTTAAATTTTCTAATTAGAAAATTCTATTAGTAGGGAATTTTTCAATTCGGGAATCATCCAAATCGCTAATTTTATTATTTGGGAATTTCATAATTTTTGAATTTCGTTATCAGGGAATTTTTAAATTCGGCAATTTTATTATTTGAAAATGTTATTATTCGGGAATATTTGAATACGTGAATTTTATGATTCTTGAATTTTATTATCAAAGAATTTTATTATTCGGGACTTTTCTAATTCCAAAATCTTACATTGCCAGGAATTTAATTTTCAAGATTTTTCAACTTCCCCCGGAGAAGAGTAATATACTCTATGGAAGAATACAATTTATTTATAGAAATAAAACGAAAAAAAGGTTTGCTCTTAAGTTACAAGATAATCTTATAGTTTACGTCTTTCTCCACTGAAGTTTTATTTATTAAATCTTTCATCAAATTAAATGAAAATTGTCAAGATAAGAACTTTCTACTTAATTTGATAAGAGTTTTTAATTCAAAGATAAAAGTATTTTATCTATCTTTCCTCTAATAAAGTTCATGTCTTTTAATTGCGATATTTCCTCTAAGCGCCATTTCTCGTTCAAAGAAAATGAAAACTGTGAAAAGACGTTATCGGTGAAAAAAAGAAAAAGAAAAGGGAAATGTATGCAGAGAAAAGATATAAAGGAAAAGATAGTCGCAAGAGAGAAGTCCTCTTGGAAAAGGTAGCACAGGTTTACTCTGGACTCAAATAAGCATGTCTTTTTCATCAGGAGATGGTGAAGAGGAGGATACTTCTTCTAATGAGACAGTTTTCAATATTATGAAACCACCGAGTCAATGTCAATCCTCACAAGAAATTAAGAACCCGAATAAACTCATAAAAGATCATTCAAAGCAATTCTGCCATTCTGTTTTATTTGACAAGCTTTCAAATTTTTCTTTCGCTATAAATCTTCACGAATTTGTATAAACCTTTAAATATTAGTATCATCTGCCTTTTTCTGCTGACATTTCAACATTTCTTGTACAAAAATGGCACGAAAGCTTCAATTTCAAAATTTCCAGATTTTTCCATAAACATTTTTTTATTTTTCCTGACCAAATGAATTTCCTAGCGTAAAAGATAAATTTTCAATCCCAAAGGACGAATCTTTGACAATTACATTTAAATTATTAATTTTAGATGTTAATTTTCTTTGTCTACGGGTCTATATCAATATTAATAAATTTTGATAAATTTTAAGATTGTGAAAAAAATGTCTCTATCTCCGCTGGGATCTGAACCCAGGACCTTCAGATTTCCGGT